>JARSSU010023210.1:0-14331 GCA_029619165.1 Eurosta solidaginis
GGGGAGTAAAATGGACTCTCACTATTATGGGAGAGTTCATGCAGCCTTATTTAATAAACCCAGCGCATGTTTTTAATATTAATTTATATAAACTAAAAATGAAATAAGTAAATATCGGAATATCCTAGATCTGTCACGCAATAAGATTACAAGTGTGCCCCAGAAGTTGGCACACTTGATAAATTTACATCAAAATCAAATTTCACAACTTTCGGTAGAGATTGCAGCGTGTCCCAATGCAGAGCAGTCACCCCCGCATACGGAAGGGAATGAAAAGAGAGCAAAACCCAGGCCGTTATTATATAGAGTCAGGGAAGTTAAAGGGGTAGACTGAATGGCCGTTTAGTGAGGTACTCACATAGACGGAATGAGCTCACAGTGTTGGTAGGAGCTCGATCAGCGACCAAACTTTCAAATAATCCCGCCCACAAAATGCTTTACGTTGTGATATTACATGAGTCCCACAACAGTAAGCCGTGTCGTCATGAGATTGAAGAAAATAAAGCGATTGCCGTTCCGATACGTAAATACTTATAGTACAATAATTAAAAGTACATGAGGTATCGCTTAACCGTTTTAAGCTAATCTCGCATAGAAATCCATCCAGAAAGGAATATAAAGTAGGGCAAATCTTTAGGGTTACAATTTGATAAGACCTAACTTTCGCAACCCATACTCAATAAATTTCAAAAAACCTCTAAATCAAATTAAATTACTTTATGTACAACAATCAACTTACATCGGAATATTTAAGAGAGCGTCTTTCTGGTCGCCTCATCATTTACGCCACACAGAGCTATTGCACCAAATTCCAGATCCCTATTTAAATAATATTTTAAAACATTACGTTCAATCTTAAATAAAAGTGAAAATATACCTGCTTTGAGCAGATTAAGAAAGGCATCCTGAAGCATTTCACACGGCAAATATCGACAATCCCCCTCTTCAACCAGCGGCTCCTTGATCGGTGTAACATGTCCTAAATCACCCATAAGTTGTTATACATTCTGCGTTCCTTAACTCCTCATATCTTCCATCCATCCAATCTTCATAGTACTCTTTCGTAAGTGCTGCTTTATGGGAAGGTACTTTGGTGAGGAATATTGCCAGATTCCAAATCCAGGTGCGCCAGACCATCAGAATGTACACAACCTAGACTTTCGGCAACATGTAATAACAAGATTCTCAATTCCGATTCAACAAGAAAAGTGTGTTCGTATTAGCAATAGTAACCTGCTACAATCACAATATTCATTCTGTATTAACATATGCTTATCTTCTGCCCATGCAGAATAATAACGTACTACATTGTCATGTGTGCCCCATACTGCAGGTGCCCACACTTCGTTAAAGCCCCCTTGCAGAATAATAACGTACTACATTGTCATGTGTGCCCCATACTGCAGGTGCCCACACTTCGTTTAAAGCCCTCTTTTTCGAAAAAAAAACTGCCTGCTACCGGTTAACCAAGTTATTCCCTGAATAAATAATTGTTTTACGGAAATTCATCCAGGTAAACCTAAATTCAACCTTATATATATATATACTTTCATCTTCAATGCCACGCACCTTAACACGATGTGGCTTACGCTCATCGTAATCAGAATAAACGCTCCTTTGGCCCTCCATTGCACTGAGCGATTGTGGTAAGCTGGTGCCATTATCACTTTCACGGCCATCACGGGAGGAGTGCAGATAGATATGGTTGCTAGCAGGAGTTTCAGTATTTGTTGCTTTGAATCAGCAGCTATGTTATCAGCAACATTGCTACTTGATGTCGCTACAGGGACTGCAGTTGCACCCACCTCAGTATCTGTTGTATTTAAATTAAGTATAGTATTGTATACTACGTTCAACACATTGCCTAACCGATTGCCAAATACGTTAGGCCGCTACAACGTTACCCTTTAGCGAAGTATGACGCAAAACGTTAAAAGCTCTATTATTTTTAATAAGAAAATCTAAATGTGGGGCATTATATACCAGCTCAACAACTTCGGTGCTTTCTTGCATCATGCAACGCCGTATCATCAGAGGAATATTGAATATTTACAGCGGCACCATACTGTAACAACTCGCGTACGCAGTGGAGAGTTTTCTTCGCGCTCATTTCTATATAACCGCCGATATCCAACTTCATCAACTTCGAATTATACCGTCGGGACAAATTCGAAATTTATGATCTTCCAACTTTTCATTCCCCCACATATCATTCATTGTAATATTTCATTATACAATCTAAACTAGCCGGTGATATCAAGCCCCTCCCATCCGATTGAGATAATCTGCAAATATAGCGTAACTCTTCTCTATTACGTTCCAAACACCATGGTAGAAGGAAAAATCTCCCTCCATTTGGCAAAAAACATTTCCCAACAAACGAAAAATAAGTTCCTTTGTCGAACAAACCGACATCTCCGACCATTTGTGAACAATGCGTAGTTATAGTGGAATCAAGTTAAGATTTAACCTCTGGTTCACAAACCCTGTATGAATCCAATAATAGAGAGGACTCTTTTCTTAGCATATTGCCGAATTTAATATATTCGCCAGACGAAAATTGTAAATTGATTATATGCTCAATTAAGTTTATGCTATAATCCAAATCATATAGATTCAATAAAACGTTTGGTTCAATTAATTCCGTTAGATAGTCTAACATATTAGTAACGACAAATAATATTGAATCTTAATCAAATTGTAAATAATCCCCATTGCCTCAACCGATTTACCCAAATCTCTCTTTACCCAAAATGTCCTAACTTCCAAACACCCGCGAATGTAATGTTTCTCTGAGATAATGAAACCCGCATACATAATGCTGGCCTTTGCTAAGCGTACTCTGAAGAAAATTTATACAGCGCTTCTTGTGCGCGCACATACAACGCTGAATAATGACTTGAATTTAGAGAATTTATATCAGCTCAACTTTACAATAGAACACGCATAATTGCAGGTTGATTGCCGAAAGCAGCGTAATGAAGAGCAGAACCACCCTCCTTGTCTGCCACATTTTCATGAGCGCCTTTTATTTATAACATATTTCACTCATAGTGCTGCGAAATGTGCGTCTTTGGAACCCGACACTACATACAACTCTACAAACTCAGTCCACAGATACACCGCAGCATTGATGTCACGCGTAGCTGAACGGTTGCGTGCTATCTTGGACTGAGAATCCTTGGCCAAGATATTGAGGATAGTGGCGAAGCCCGATATGGTTGCTTGTTATTGTTAGTGCGTGTGATGACTATGTCAGAATCACAATTCAATTTTTCAGGCGGCAACCAATGGAATTTAAAATTTTGTTATTGTGTCTATTACACAAATGTTTTGATGGAAAGGTGGAAGCGTTATATGTCTTTAGCTTCTTCGTTGAAGTAAAATTCGTTTTAAATAATTATGCGCTCACCTCACGTGAATGTTTTGACACATTTTGACTGTGCAGGCACATAAGGTAAATCCTAAAATTGGATATTACAATCCAAGGGCAGGGCACTAATCCTCCATAAGATATAAGTAATATGCGCAAATTATCATCTATTGCGATCGAGATACCAAAAACCTGCAAAGAGAAAATACATTAATATATGCGGCAAGGGGCATCGCAAAGGTGTGGCAACTGACAGCGCGGCCGACGCCGCAGTTGGAGCGCCCCTTTGCGATGCGTTACACACGATAAAAAAAAACAAAGTTGATACATCAAATAGATAGCTCCACGTTCGGAATCTCCTCCAGAATCATCTGAAAAGAAAAAGTTTAATTATCAATAAGTTCTCAACCATATTTTTAATTGAATATTAAATTTTACTTACCCTTATTCTGCATCCAATGATCACCAAACGATTGTACTACGGCGCGTGGAATGAAGCAACGGAAAAAAATCTTTCGATTAGTCCCGTTTGTTTCAATTCAGAGGAATTTACATTCTATACACGGGTGTGTATGAATGTGCGCACTTTTTTTTGTCTTTGCTGCTGGTAAATATCTACCAGTGCACGGAGTTTTTAAAAAGCAAAATGTTGGTAGACGAAAAATGGTACTAAAAGTTTCAGGAAAACAATAACTACAGTTTATATTTGTACCAAAAAATTTCCAATTTATTGTAAAACAAGCAAATCACAAAATAAATCACACACCAAAACGTCTAACTACCACAACAATTCTCCAATGAACCAAAAATATTGCCACAAAATAACCGATTTCGGCATGTTATTCGGAGAAGTATTCTCACACACACAAAAAACCCACGCCGTCATTCCGTTTTGAATTTCGGCACAACTCTGTTCAAATTTCGTTGGGGTGGTTAGTGTAAACGCCTAATATTAGTTGGTTGTGCTCAACAATTCATTACGTTACAAAATGATCACAGTATTTGTCCCAATGCGACAATGCTGAAATATTGGTAGATTTTGGGCCTCGGTTGCAGTAGTAGTAGAAAATGAAAATGGGCCATAAAAGATAGTAAACCTACCAATGCGGTAAAGTCCGTGCACTGACTGTCCATATACTTATACCAACATAGGTACATATATCTGCTTATTTTTTTTAGTGCTGCGCCAAATGACGCACGCTGGTACCGAAAACCCGCAAAAGAAACAAAAGCGGGGTCGGTCTTTTTGACCAATACTGACACCTCGGGCAGTCCGAAAACATACTTACGCACAAAAATAAAGGCAGAAACCTAATTCAAAATTAATTATACCCTCATTCACATTTTTTTTGGATTTTTTTTAAATTTTTTTTGCCGTCGGTACTGCTTGTTTTTCTGGCTGGGGGGCAGGACTCGTTGTTTTCAACAACAAAAATCACAAACCGTCATAATTATGGCTTCGATACAAAAACAATCCGAGTCCCGAAATTAAAGAGTCCCGAAATGAAAAGGTCCCGAAATGAGATAAAAATCAACTTTTTCTACTGGCTTAGTGTGCTACTGCCCCAGTGACCTAGTTTTTTCAAGGGCAAGCAAATACATATATGCATATATATATATATATATATATATATATATATATATTCGCACGCCACAATACCAGCTATCAGCTGACCAATAAATACACGACAGGGTTGCATGGTACATTTAGCATAATGGTACGTGCAGATAGAACGCGTCGTTGAGAACGCATCGCCAATCTGCATGCAAGCACCGGCAGTTGGTACACTTTCGAATTTAATTACGATTTGCGCTATTCGTCATGAGCTGTCGCACAAAATTAAATCCATACCTTCGTCGGCTCCTACGCTTCGTTTTAAACTCGTTTTACTCATCTTTTTTAACATACGTTTTGTAATAAAACACCGCCGTTTCACCCAACCCACCTCACGGTCACTCGCCCTGGCACCTCAAAAGATGCCACACCTCCTCCAACAAAAAAGGCAGTCGCCCCGAGAGCGACACGAGACATTAGACGCTGGAACGGAGACCTCGGCCTCTTCGTCCAGTCCAGAAAAACCTAACCAAAAAATGCGAGTCTGGAACGGAGACTTCGGCCTCTTCGTCCAACCAAACAAAAATAATGCGAATCCGGAACGGAGACCTCGGCCTCTTAGTCCAGTCCAGACAAACCTAAACAAAAAAATGCGAGTCTGGAACGGAGACTTCGGCCTCTTTGTCCAGCACAATCAAAGGCAAGAAATATTCACTTTCCTCCACTGCTAATGTTTATTTTCATCCTAGCTTATGTGGCATGCTGAGCAAGTCGGAAAGGATCCCGGCCATTTTGCGTCGCAGACGAACTCCTCATTTAGATTAAGTTAGTGTGTAAGTCTTATATTCATTTTTCTCGTTTCAGCGGAGGTCATTGGCGGAAAACGATGTTGCGTATCGCAAGGGGGGCCGGCATGTTTAGGCAGGATGCCTAACTTCTCCGCATCTGATTGCGATCCCCCCAATGCAACTCTGCAAATCGATACTCGATACTCGAATTAATTTATAACCACCCACACCATCACCCTCATGCATGTGCATGCATGTACATGCACGTGTATGTGTGCTTTTTGTCAGCACTCATGCATATGCATGTCGGGGTTGATGTGTGGGTGCCTTTCCCCTCCAAAACGGAGGATTTTGCGGGTCAACGGTTGTAGCTTGCTATACAACCGGCCTCTTGGATTCTAACAGCCAACGCGTACACATCTGCCGCCAACGATCTCTGCCGTTTATCAAAGGTAATATTAATTCCTGTCTATTTAATATCCACCAATAAAATCACAGCTATTATAACGAGAAATCTCGTCTTCTCTTATTTATTTTCAAACACCCCCGTTCTTTGAGATCGACCCGGTGCGCTCACCTCTCGCAAGGATCAGACGCACCCCGGCCGAACAGCTAACTTTGTTGGATTATATATCCATTAATCGGATGCTTAGATCCCATAACCCTAATGGGAATCCCACCATGAAATATCCGAACATTATAATCTTCATATTTCCACAATGATCACATTAAACCCCGGAAAAAGTCTAAGTGCACTTATTGCGTTTTTATATGGAACTGTTTGTTCACTTCACTTAATTTTTTCGCAATTTAAGTACTTTATTTTTTTCTTTAATAAAACATTTTTAGTAAACTCTGCTTTCTTTCTCATTACATAAGTTTTTTATATTTTAATTTTATTTTTTATGAAGGTACCCGCTATTCTACTCGAAATTTTTGTTTTGTGTCATACTTACATATTATATATGTATTTATACAAAATTAAACGGGTGGCGTGAAATAGGCTAAATTCCTTTAGCAAATTTCTTCCTTTTTAACTAAAAGTTCGTTTTTTTTTAATTATGACACAATTGAAGTAAATTTCAGGTAATTTCACCATAATTCTATGTCAATTTCATTTGATTTTACATAATTTTTATATTTTTGTTTAAGGAACTCCATACCAAAACGTTATAATTACACGCTAAAAGTTTGTAGAAAATTTAAGAAAATACAATCAAAAAGAACAAGGTCTTAGATCAAATTCAAAATTTTAAGGAAAAAGTTAAGTAAGTTAGACCAGTTTGCTATATTTCCAACGCTTGATGCATAGACTGAGTTGCAAAAAATACACGTTGGTCGAATTTCGACCACAGGCGGTACTAGTATGAATTAATCGGGGATTGCCCGTATTGCTCTAATGTATGAACATTTATTTCAAGCAATTTTTAATTTTATAATTTATTTAATAATTTGGGAAAAATTTAAACAACGTGACATCAGGACGGACAAGGCGACAGCTGCTTCGATTATACCTTGTAAATCTCTTCAAAGCCTTTTCTCCCGGGAGTGGGAGTCGAACCCGCACTCCTACGATAGTTGAAATGGTTACAAACCCATTCAGCTACCTCATGCCTTAGTTGTTGTAAAGTTTTTCCCAATTGCCTTCTTTCGCATATATTATCTTCCACACATCACATACTTTGTATGTAGTTATGTGTTGAAGTTATGCACGTTTGTAAGGCGGTTTCATAGAAACTTGGTTCTTTATTGCTGTTTTTGTTCTATTTATAGAACTAGAACGAATTAACCAAATGTTGTCTCTTTATATGAATTAATCGGGGATTGCTCGTATTGCTTTAAATGTATGAACTTTTATTTCAAGCAATTTTTAATGTTATAATTTATTTAATAATTTGGAAAAAATTTAAACAACGTGACATCAGGACGGACAAGGCGACAGCTGTTTCGATTATACCTTGTAAATCTCTTCAAAGCCATTTCTCCCGGGAGTGGGAGTCGAACCCGTACCCCTACGATAGTTGAAATGATTACAAACGCATTCAGCTACGTCATGCCTTAGTTGTTGTAAAGTTTTTCCCAATTGCCTTCTTTCGCATATATTATCTTGCACACATCACATACTTCGTTAATTCGTTGTAGTTCTATAAATAGAACAAAAACAGCAATAAAGAACCAAGTTTCTATGAAACCGCCTTACAAACATGCACAACTTCAACACATAATAACTTCATACGAAGTATGTGATGTGTGGAAGATAATATATGCGAAAGAAGGCAATTGGGAAAAACTTTACAACAACTAAGGCATGACGTAGTTGAATGCGTTTGTAACCATTTCAACTATCGAAGGAGTGCGGGTTCGACTCCCACTCCGGGGAGAAAAGGCTTTGAAGAGATTTACAAGGTATAATGAAACAGCTGTCGCCTTGTCCGTCCTGATGTCACGTTGTTTAAATTTTTCCCAAATTATTAAATAAATTATAAAATTAAAAATTGTTTGAAATAAATGTTCATACATTTAAAGCAATACGGGCAATCCCCGATTAATTCATATAAAATGTATTTTGTGGCCAGATACTTCGTAAGTATTCCTGTTGAGTTCATAATTGCATATCTATAATGTTATAAGTTAGTTCCTACAGGGGTTAATGCGCAAGCACGAAACATATGTTTGACATTTGCTTATATCTTTGTTCCTTTTTGATACTTTGACTTGCTTATTAATTTTCTTTGCAACTACCACTGCAAAATATTCTGTGCTCAACAATAATTATTAAAACTCAATAAATGTTAAGTAGTATAACTAAATACACAGCAAGTGTGTCCAGTGTTAATTTTTCTTGGGAATTTGGTAAGCCGCTACCCGCATACAGTCCACTGCGTAAAACAAACCGCCTCAACATTTTTTGATCCTTCCGCGCCGGATATCTTGCACCGCATTATATTGCATTTGCTTCAAAATCTGAAGAAAATACATCGCAACCATAAACTTCAAATTTGAAGCACCGCATTGTCCGCATTTACTTCAAAAGTCTGAAGAAATCATCGCAACCAGAACCTTCAAATTGGAAGCACCACATTGCCCGCATTTACTTCCAAATCTGAAGAAATCATAGCAACATAACCTGCAAATTTGAGACACCGCATTTTCAACATAATTGCCAGAATATTTCGCCAACTAGCTACGCTGCTGGTACCGCATATTACAACAACAACAACCCGTATGTATTAAAACATATTTGCTTATAATACTACGAATTTATTGCAACCAATAAAACTATTGCTACATATTTTAATTCTACGCTGTAATTTTCATACATATATACTTACAATTTTTAAACTAACTCGCCCTTGCATAACATCGAAAAAATAACCTGCAACATGTCGACACATGTAAAACCCCGTGACTCTGCACTTAATGCAATTAAAAGGTACATATATGGTAAAGAGCAACGATGAGGCATTTTTGTTGGACATTGATAATGTCGAAAGTTATTTGGTGCTCCTTAACGAGCGCTTCAATTCAGAGCAAGACGAAGTTGAAAAGTCTTGTGGAGTTGAAAATGTCGCGGTAGAAGAAGAAGTACGCATACAGCAGAGACTTATTATGCTACAGCCTTGGGAAACTTTACGAGAGTTCAGAATTTTCGCGTTAGCTCACCAAATCAACCTACACATGCACGAGAAAATGCTCATGTATCAGCATCGATTCGTTTGCCAAAATGGATCTCCCAACTTTCGCGGGTCATTCCACAGAATGGGTCGATTTTATGATGCCTTTACCTCGTTGGTGGATGTCAACGCTTCCTTTTCGGGCGCTCAAAAGCTCCATTATCTACGTACCTGCTTAAAGGGGGATGCTCTTAGTGTAGTCAGTGGGTTTAAGATAAGCGATGCAAATTACACAGAGGCGTGGGAACTGCTTAAATCGCGTTATAAGGTAATGCGAGTTATGGTCGACGCACATCTCAGGGCAATATCACAGATTCCCAAAGCTACAAACGACACCGCAGACTCCATCAAGAGCGTTCTCAACGCGTTTCAACAGCATATACGCGGACTGAAGGCATTAGGACGTCCTATAGACTTTTGGGATGATTGGTTAGTTTACGAAGTTGCAAGCAAACTCGCGTTTGAGACGCGCGAGCAATGGGGAGTTGTCGCTCATAGTGATGAGCCTCCTACTTTCGAGCAGCTTAAGACATTTCTAGAAGTGAGGTGTCGTTCTTTATCGATGCTCATCACATCAGCAACTCAATCGTCGTCAGCCAAGCCAAAAAACTGTTTGCAAAGCAACCAAGTAGCTCCACACGCTATCAAAGCCACATCACGCGCGTTGTACGCATTGCAACGCTTCACACAAAATTTACGCTGGGCGAAACGTTTTCGGAATTTGGACTCATCAGCTAATCCAAGTTCATCAAAGACACTAAAGCATGCACAAACTGCCTTAGTACGGGGCATTACAAAAATAATTGTAATAGCTCGTCCACATGTCGCGTATGCCATCAACGTCACCACACTCTGCTTCATAATGCTCTAGGTTCGCCCGAAGCTAACCGTACCGCCGCAAATACCGCTCTTGTCAACACTCCTGTATGCGAATCTCTCGACGCAGAAATAGCTAAGAATACTGTTGCTCCTTGCGTTTCGTCCTGCATGAGTTCTCATCTGCTACCTACTCCGCCGAAAACAGTCCTCTTAGCTACCGCTCTAGTTAGAGTTCGGGATAGCGCAGATCGTTGGCAAACCGCTCGTCTTTTGTTTGATACCGGATCGCTCGCATCCTTTGTTACAGAGTCATGCGTACAACGCTTGGGGTTACCACGCATATCTTCGAACGTAACGGTAACTGTATCGGTTCAGCTCAAAGTGGTCGCTGCAGGGGCGAAACTGCTTTATCAATTGCTTCTCATTATTCTAATGAATGTTATGCTATCAACGCTTTAATTTTACCCAAAATTACATCTGAGCTGCCAACACATCCAATTAACATCACCAATTGGTCGCACATTCAAGATCTCTTCTTAGCTGATCCGCAATATATGAAGCCTGGCCGCATCGACGTGTTAATTTGGATGGATTGTATGGATGAACTGATCTGCGAGGAGCTTTGCAAGGGTCCACCCGGCACACCAATGGCACATAAAACGGTCTTTGGATGGACGTTGTTCGGTAGCCTAGAAAGAACACGCGCGATAAATCTAAAGTCGTTGCACTGCGACGTGCAAACAGAAAGAGCGCTCACTAGGTTGTGGGAGCTTGAAGAATCGCCACGCAAATCGTATTTCACGCAAAAAAGAACGCATCTGTGAAAAGCATTTTGAAACCACGCACTACCGCACTCCTGATGGGAGGTTTGTAGTTGAACTACCGCTTAAGCCCAATGTTATACTGCGAGAATTCGCCATTCGTAATCTGTTGCGAATCGAGCGTGGGTTTTCCAAAGATAACTATTTACGACTGCGCTACAACGAATTTATGACCGAGTAGCTTGAAATGAATCATATGGAAGTTGCGCCCGAACCCGCCAAGGATGCATACTACATGCCGCACCATCCCGTCTTAAAGGAATCTAGCATCACCACGAAATTGAGGGTTGTTTTCAACGCGTCTGCCAAGACTTCGCAGTTAATTTACGAAACCCTCCTATCGCTTTAACAAAGATATCATTCCTTGCTGACGCTAGCACATTATTCGACCCTCTCGGGTTACTGGCTCCGGTGATAGTCAAATCGAAGATGTGGTTCCAAGACATATGGCGCGCTAAAGTTGGTTGGGACGACTTGGTACCACCTGAAATAGCAAGACCTTGGAAGGAACATCGTTCACAATTAGAATCGCTAGCCAATGTGAGAGTTGACCGATGGATCGGCTCTGGAGTCAATGAAACTTTTACCGAACTGCACGTCTTTTCTGATGCGTCAGAGCGAGCATATGCCGCTGTATTGTACGCGCGAACTGTGCACAACGATGGTCGAGTCACTGTGGTACTAATCTCCTCAAAGACTAAGGTGGCGCATATCAAAACGACCACGTTACCGCGATTGCATTGTGTGGTGCTCACCTAGCGACGAAGTAAGTAAGGCGCGTATTGAATAGTTGGAACAACATATCATATCCCATTTTTGCGTGGACCGATTCGACGATAACGCTAGAGTGGTTGCAATCTCATCCGAGTCGGTGGGAAACGTTTGTTGCCAGTGGCGTCGCAGATATACAAGAGACTCCCGCACCTGATTGTTGGAATCATGTGCACTCGGAACGAAATCCTGCAGATTGCGCTTCAAGAGGCATCTCACCGGTCGATCTCTTGGGTCACGAGCTTTGGTTGTCCGGACCAGACTTTTTGAATGTGGCAGAACCATTTCAAACGCAAACTTCTTCGAAGCTACATACGACCGACATAGGTTTACGAAAGAAGGTGCACTCTCACGTTTTAAACCCCATTACTCAATGGACTATACTCACGAAATATTCATCGTTTTCGAAGCTTCGCAGAATCATGGCTATGTTTTGAGATTTATTGGCAGTTCACGCGCAAACAAGCTACACGTTATGAAACTGAGTGGCCTCCGACTTGCTACGAAGTCTCAGAGGCAGAACATCGCTTAATCATATATACGCAACAACTTTATTTTGGGAATGAAATCACCCTGTGTGCAAATAAACCAAAATAAACCTATCCCGCTGCGAAGTAGCCTGTTACAGTTGCAGCCTTTTCTCGATCAACGTGGTATTCTTCGAGTAGGAGGTCGGCTTAAATCGGCAAACGTTACTTACGACACAAAACACCCTTGCATACTACCTAAAATTCTCCGTTGGCAAAATTGATTATCTCCGATATACATTATTTTACATTGCATGCGGGGCCTCGCATAATCCAAGCAGTGCTACAACGCCGATATTGGGTTGTCGGTGCTCGTAGCTTAATACGCAATATTTACCACAGGTGCGTCAAATGCACTCGCCTAAACCGAAGTCTCGCTAACCAATCAATAGGCGGCCTTCCTTCGGTTCGCACTACGTACGTCCGGTGTTTTACGCATACCGCTGTAGATTTCGCAGGCCCTTATTTGCTTAAATTTACGCATGGGAGGGGCAAAATCCACCAAGGGGTATATCTCCTCATTTATTTGTATCGCAACTGGCGCAATGCACCTCGAGCTCGTCGGGGATCTTTCCAGCTCGTCTTTTCTCAACGCTCTAAAGAGGTTTGTCAACCGCCGAGGGCTTTGTAAAGTTATGCTCTCCGACAACGGTACGAATTTTGTCGGTGCTGAAAAGGAGTTACGTAACCATACGAGTCGTGCATGAAAGACGACAAGATACAAAAATTTTTTGCAAGTTCAGCCATTGAATGGCGATTCAATGCACCCAACGTTCCACATATGGGTGGCTACTGGGAGACTGGGATCAAACGGATAAAATATCATTTGAAGCGCGTTTTGGGTGACAATTTATTATCGTATGAAGAATTCAGTACGCTTTTAAAAGAAGTCGAGGCATGCGTAAATTCTCGCCCTCTTTGTGAGAACTCTACTCATCCTAGCGACTTGGAGTCTTTACGACCGGACACTTCCTTGTGGGGGAACCACTAAAATCGCTTCCAGAGCCTGAGGATCAAGGGTTCTCTGGAAGTGTACACCAAAGATGGCAGCTAATCTCTGCAATGAGGCAGCACTTCTGGCGGTGCTGGCACACGAATATCTTATCAGCTTGCAACGGCGCACGAAATGGTTTCGGTCTTCACCCAACCTACAACAAGGAGACATCGTAACTGTGTGCAACGAGTCCACCCCTCCTAGTAAGTGGACACTTGGTCGAGTAAGACAGTGCCATCCCGGTGCTGACGGTCAAGTTCGAGTATTTACTCTGAAGACAGCAAATGGAGAAATAGTTGCGGCCGATCGCTAAGCTATGCTTGCTACCTGCCAAGGGAGACCTATTTTGCGACAAGCCTGTTGCAACACATCAACAATAACATACAAATTCTGCTACACATTTATTTTTATACAGTAACCTGCTCCCAGACTGGTTTTCACATCAGTTCATAAACGTATACATATTATATGTATTTCGCATTTGAAAGCTGCTGGTAAAAAATATTTAAACTAATAATAACTTTACCTTTCAAGGAAGAACCAAGCAAATAGGATACCCAAGATGACACGCTCAAGGAAAGCCGAGATGCTGAATTTGCAATTTCGCTGTTTATTAGTTTTATTGAATTTCTAATGCTCTTTGTAAACTAAGATAAGATTAATTTTGAACTTATCATATTTCATCGATAGTTCAAGGGCGGCGGCATGTTGAGTTCATAGTTGCATATCTATAATGTTATAAGTTAGTTGCTACAGGGGTTAATGCGCAAGCACGAAACATATGTTTGACATTTGCTTATATCTTTGTTCGTTGTCATACTTTTTACTTCTTACTAATTTTTCCGTGCAACTACCGCCACAAATATTCTGTGCTCTACTAAATAATCAAAAAACTGAATAATATTAAGTAGTACAATTAAATGAACATTAAGTGAGTCCAGTTTTATTTATTCTTTGGAATTTGGTAAGCCGCTACCCGCATACAGTCCACTGCGTAAAGCAAACCGCC
>JARSSU010023211.1:0-63535 GCA_029619165.1 Eurosta solidaginis
ATGTTTCGCTTGATGCCTGTATACAAATCTTATTTTCTGTCCTTGAGATCGGTTGCCTTGTGGTCATAATCACGGTACGCTACGGTTTCATCTCGTATGGCTGGTCTTTTCCTTACATGCGTGGGAGTTCACTTTTAGTGAGGTTGACAAAAAAACTTCCTTAACGTAGCTATGCAGTCTCGTCTTTACAAAAGTTGGCAATAAAGCATTCTCTTCGGATTAATGCCGTCTCTTCAGCTTTCGATGTAAACCGTAAAGTATTATCTTCGGTGTAATGCGGTCTTCTTCGTTGGAGGCAATAAAGTTTTCCCTTGGTCTGTCACAAGGGTAAAGCAGCCGCTTTACCTATTCCTACCTAAGCATACATTTTTCAAAGACTCTTCTGCGGAAGGTCAAAGAAGAGGTTGAACACATCCTATAATTGTCCGGTGTATCCTGACAATAAATAAAGTAAATACAATGCAGATGCCTATCATTTGTTGATAACAGTTGGAGGAAGTGTTTGTGCTCACTCTTCTTTGTGAAATGTTTTGAAACTGCGTTAAGCTGCACTGTGGCATCGGATCTGGAGTAAATGCGGTTAGTCGGTGGGGAATGCCCCTATACTACTGCTAACGGACATTTCAATTCAATATGATGGAAAGGCTGTAATCAAATCCCTTAATTTGGATGCAGGATATCCTGGCGCTCAGAATATGTTGTTTACATCCCTTCATATTTGTATTAAAATTGTGGAATTGTAACATGTAGCTGGCGGTGTTCCAAGCGGATGCCATTATGCCTAAAATGGTAACGAGCTCTGACAGAGTCCGTATCTCACCAAGATTAGAGCTCATGATTGTACACCTGATTTCCCCCCTGTGGGTTAGGGGTTAGAATATGTCCACGGTTGGTATACCGGTCTTAAAAGGCGACCATAATACCATGGGTACCCAATCCATTAGTAAGGTGATTTTACTCGAAAGGTAGCAGGGACCCTAGGCAAGGTCTTTATAAATACTGCTACCGCGGGAGCAGGAGAAGCCAGTGTGATCTGATGCACGGCATCGAACGATGCTTTGTACTCAGGTCTCACCTCCTGTCCTGGGATGGCCCCCTTGTGGGAGCATCGCGGTGGCTGTGGTTTCAAATAAGAGTTCACTTTATGACACGCTCTGAGTAGACTTGTTTTCCCTTGGGGCCCCAGACCCAAGGGAATTCGGTCTCTTGCTTTTCACAGTATACCCAATTTCATTGAGAAACTGACCCCGAGGGGCGGATGAAATAGTTGGTCACATCCCATAATTGTGGCAACCGGAGAAAGATGGTGAAAACCGGAGAAAGATGGTGAAAGATGGTGAAGAAACGTATGCCTATCGTCAGCCGAAAACAATCGATAATTGTACGAGTGGGCCGGTGCTCATCTCGTCTTTTGAGATGTTGAAGCTACTTTCAGACTGCGTTGCGAATAGGAGGCGTTCGCAGAATGGATGGCCGCATCCAAAAATGTGGCAAGATTTGAGGCTGTCAAATCACTGCAGTGTGGCCGACTGCTATGCGAAGATGTTGCTGGGGCAGGTACTCGGTACTTACAGGTCTGTGAGCGGAAAAGTTGGACACATCCCTTTAATTGTGGTAGGAGTGTAATTGGAATGAAAAATGGAGCATAATTGTTGCGTAATTGAGTGAAAATTGGAGTGAAATAATAGTAGCAAAAATGGAAGCCAAAATGTAGCACAATATGGCGCGCAATGTTTGTCAACGTAGTGTGGTCTTAAGCGATGTCGAGAAACATTGCTCAGGCGGGCACTCGGCACTCACAGGTCTGTGTGTGGAAAAGGTTGGTCACATCCCTTGATTTTAATTGTGATGGAGTTTAAGACGGAGCATAATTGGTGCCAAGCTCACTCTGTTTGTCAACGTAGTGCGGCCTTTAAGCAATATCTAAGCAAAACCAGCTCCGTCGTTAACATTGTTTTACATTGTTGTAACACTTCAGGACAGGAAAGGTTGGTCACATTCCTAAATTGCGACAAAACACAATATCTCAATCTGATTAACTTGTTAACCAGATATCGAGATATCAAAATCAATGAAAGAGGGATACTGAGACAAGCAAGGAACTCGCGGTGGAGTTGCCGTACAACCGGGTGCCATTACCCGAAAATGGAAGGGGAGGATGGATAGTCCTCCCCGGCCGAACCAAGGCTGGTGGACCTGAACACCCAGCTCACCGATTAGTACCAACTTGTTGGGCCGAAGATCAACGGACATTGATCTGTGTTTGACACCGTGGGGTAGGTCTTCGTAGACAGGTACCCACGTTAAGCACTTATCGACTGTACACCTAATTACGAGATAGCTTGTTACCAATGATTCGGCTACAAAGTGTTTTGGAGACTGTTTGACACCGTGAGGTTAAGCCGGTCTATGAAAAGGTGGCTTATGACTCTAAAAAGAAATTGAGAGAAACAGCTGTTAAGGATAAACAATGCATTTCTTCAGTTTCTTAGTAGTAGTAATTTTTTTTGATTCATAAGCCACCTTTTCATAGACCGGATCACATATATATAATCATCCTGTGGTCAATGCTTTCGTTCTTCGACAGGATGACAGTTTCCCGCATATCTTAGAGTTCTGGATACTGTAAGAAAATTTGGAATACTAACCGATGGAAAAGGAAGAGCTTTTACCGAAATGATAAGTTGCAAGAGTCTTTTAGCTTATATACATACATATGATTCACTGTGAAGGGTAGCAGCTTTCTGCAAATTTTAGTTAAGCTTTTTCTTTGTTTTTTGGAATTCTGCAACTAAACTTTTCAAAATTGAAATTGAATTAACTAAGAGCAAAATTTTTTGGGGTTTCAAAGCAATCAAAAACACAAAATTTAGTAAAATGCCTCAAGCCGACTAATTTAATCTAATCAACCACTTTAAGGATTATTATACGACTGGAACATATAAAAAGTTTCAGACTTAAAATGGCACACAACATGTTGAAAATGTAAATCAAAGCAAAACTACCCTTAAACGAATGAATCAAACAGCACATTCGCATGCCATTGAAGGCTTTCTAGTGATGTATAGCTATGCTACAGTCAAATACCAAAGGAGATAGAAAAAATATTAGTTTGTAATTCGGATTTTTCGACTGGTGTCGAACTACTCCGAAAGTGACCAATCCTGTGCCGACAAAAAGTCATTGTTTTACAGAATTTCACATCATTCCCCGTTTTAAATCAGAAAATGTCAAATATATGTAAATCGGAAAGCAACAATTGACGCATTTTTCGTGTTAAATCGACTATTCTTTTTTCCACGTTTACATCTGACGCCTTTTTCATTTAAAGTTTGTTTTCTACTTGTCTGCTTTTGAACAACAGCGTCATATATTCAACAACACATCAAACAAACTGGTGCGTATCTTAGAAAACTCTCAATAATTCTGGGCCTTCTGTTATCGTTCGAATCACTGAACTGTCGAATAAAGTGGTAGTAGATTCTCAGAATTCAATGTATTCACGTACTTCACGTATAGCTTGTTAAAGCCAATTGATTAATTATTCCTTAGCTTGCGCTGTTTTATACTCTCAGTTACTTGTTCGCTTATCTCTCCCAGGGTCTTGAATTATCGCTAACAACCTTCGCGAATGATAACGTATTACTTCTCTCATCTGTGGCGTCTCATATTCGCTGTTGTCTTATAGGTAAATATATGTGTGAGTAATTTTATATGCTCTTTTTAGTACAGTGTATATGTTTGAGTAATATCTCTACGCTCTTAGCTATTGTGTTCATATGTGCGTAACTATTTGTTGTTTCATCTGTTTACGATGCCGTTGTGCGTGTGTAGAAGTGATTTATAAGCGGCATAGTGTCGTTTCAAACCTGCTAATATACAAGAAAGCAAATAGTTAAGCCCATTAGTACAGTTACGCATTGACAACAATTGGTCTGTTAGTGGTGTCGATCAATTTCTGTGCCGTTTGCTTTGAAGGCAGGAAAAGAAAGGAAAAAAATAAAATCGAAGCCAGAACCCAAATCAAAACCACAACTGGACCGCGTGTTATCAATAAGTGATCGAAGTGTCGACGGCTCATGGGCGCCTTATCCTTTTCCTACCGACTAGTTATCGGTTTGTTGTGGTGTGTTACCGATGTAGTACGTTTATACCCGTTATCGGTTCGTTAGATTACAAATTTGCTATCAATAGCACAGTTTTATCGATGATTTATAGGTTTTTTATACACGAGTTATCGGTTTGTCATCGAAAATTTATCAACCTAATATCAATAAGTTATAGATAATCTATCGATATATCAAAAAATTATCGATATATTATACAAAAAATTTAAAAACCGAAAGTTTATCAATTAATTATTAATAATTTATCGATTTGGTAAGCGAGTGCTAACAATTTGTTATCGGCGTGCTATCGATTTGCTATAGAAAATTTATTGACTACTTATCTATAGGTTGACAAGGAAGCGTGCAGCACTCGAAACATCAACGGCAAACGTCTCAATATGTTCGGGAGAGATAAAAAGGAGACAGAAGTTTCATATTATCCAGGCCCGGGATGCAAAATTTCTAAGATCATGTGAAAATCCTACGATATTAGACTCACAATGGGCATACTAACTGGGCACTGCCTTAGGAAGTGCGAACTGCAGGATGAAACACTTGGGCATGTTCTGTGTTCGGGTCATGCGCTCGCGGTGTCAAGGCTCCAGCAACTAGGCGCGGCAGAGTTGCCCCTATCTCGCCACCTGTAATTAAACTAGGCTCAAAAAACTTAAAGGATTTGCCAAGAGGATGGAGTTATTCTATAACATTAGTCCAGGTGCCTAATTCGGTTTTTCTGTTTCGGTGTCAAACGAATTTCCGTAACACTATGAACACAATCAGTAACACATGTAAGGTCTTAATTGACCGGTCAGTTCAACGTTACCTAACCTATAGAAAAATTGTTCGATTTGTGCTCCACCAACCACGTCGATTCACTTGGGCTCAAAACGCGGACAAAGCAACTTCAAAATTTTAGAAAAAATTGATTTAGAATAAAAAAAATGTCTAAGTCTGATTAGCTACCGAGAAGTAAGAGATTTTCTAGCGGAGTGTTACCAATTTGTTATCGGCATACTATCGATTTGGTATTCACGACTCATCGGCTTATTATGGCACAGATATCGATAAAACTTAAATATAAAACCGATGAAATATCTGTAACTCATCGACAAAAAGTCAATGATAAACCAATAAGAAGCCGATTACTCGGTTATAAAAAGCGCTTAAAAGGTCAATAACTCAATGATAATGACTCGCTATCGATGATAGGCCGATTATAAAACTGTAACTAAACGATAATGATTCGCTATCGATATTAAGCCAATAAGAAAACTGTTATTTGTCGGTATCAGTTGTTACCAAAGTCTTCTCAGAAAGCGCGTAGTTATGTGTTTCTGGTAAAGTTTAACTCTGTTGGGGCTAACCTCAAACCTTTAATGAACTGTAATTAACTTTGAAAGATTACTTTTCTAGACTTACACCTGTGTGTTCAAGTATCAAACTTCACGAATACTTCGTGCTCACGCTATTTTTTTGCATATTTTGAAATAGCTTGAAACAATTCACCGCGTGACAGTAGAGAACTCATAGAACATTCGTCCCGATATCAACAATGTTAGCTGATTTTCAAGCAAAAATACCGAGTAGTGTAAGTTGTTACCAGTTTAAAACTTTTGACTGCAGGGTATTTTGAAAATACATACATACACACATACACAGCGATAGATTATCCTGGTGTTGCAATGTGCGCCATTTTTGCGTAGAAAATCCAAAATTCAAATTACGTCAGACAGCCTTTCGGCAATCAAACAGCGGCGGCAATAAACGTACCATAAATAAGTACATACAGAGAGAAATAATTCAGAAAAAGTAAACGGGAATAAGTGCGATGTATGTGTGTATGCATATTATACAGTTTCGGCAGAAAAAGTTTTTTCTGTCCCAGAGGAATAAATCTAAAGTGTAAATGGTAAAGAGATTTCGGGAGGAATAGAGAGCTGTCCCACCATGCAATGTCCTTTTGAGCTCTGAAGTCGCTTTTTGTTGTCTTTTTTTATATCTGGATAAAACAAGAGGCGTACTTTAAGGGGCAAGAACTCTTTCAGCAAATAAAGTTATGTGAAAACGACATAAGAGCTCAATAGAAACGAGAACGAACTATAGAAGAAATATGCGGTTACGGTTACAATTACAGTATGATTGCTTTGCTTATATTATAGTAACACTTTGGGTTACGAATACGGTTGCTGTTACATTTACGGTTATGATTACGTTTACAGTAACGGCTCTAGCAGGGTTACGGCTACGGTGACTAGTGTGGTGACTATTTCGCTTACTGGTACAGTTATTTTTGTGGTAGCTATTGAGGCTATGGTTACGGTCACGGTTTCGATTACAGTTACGGTTACGATAGCAGTTTTGTTCAAGATCACGATGATGTTCACGCTGGTTTTAAGGGTATACTTCTATGGGAGATTATGGTTACGATTGGGCGACGGTAATGGTAAGGATTCCTGTTGCGCTTGCGATTAAGATTACAATAGTAGTTACGGTTACAAGTTAAGGTAAGTCCCATCTAAGGAAAAAATAGTCCTTCAGAACGAACAATAGTAGAAATAGGCGGTTACGGTTACATTTACGGTTATGATTATGTTTACAGTAACGGCTCTAGCAGTGCTTCGGCTACGGTGGCTAGTGTGGTGACTATTTCGCTTGCTGCTACGGATATTTTTGTGGTAACTGTTGCGGCTATGGTTACGGTTTCGAAAACGGTTACGATTCCGATTATATATATGGTTACAATAGCAGTGATATTTAAGATCTCGATGACGTTCACGCTGGTTGTTACGGATATCCAATTATGGTTACGAGTGTGGCGACGCTAATGGTTACGATTACTGTTACGCTTCCGATTAAGATTACAATAACAGTTACGCTTACGGTTACAAATTCAGGAAAGTCCCATCTAAGGAAAAAAATAGTACTTTTAGGAACTTCTTGACATATTCCCTATAGTGATATCATGCGGAAGAGCTGGGAGAAAATATCTATACCTTGAATATGTAGCGAAAGTGGCTCAGGCGCCCACATACTACAGGCCCTTTAGTATAACGTATTCACTAATCAAACCCGAAAACACTTGCAATGAGGTCTATACGAAGGGTGTGCGGTAGTTCAGGGGTTTATCACTACTTATGACGTATGTTAATGTCTTCCAACAATTAATTATCTGATGGATCGGCCGCATCTGCAGAGATGAATCTAGTTACGTTCACTAGATGATATAGCTTTCCGAATTGGGCTTTGTCTTACCTGGTAAGCATAGTTTTACACAATAATCACACAGAAAAATATTTAGGAATCGAGCTAGTCGGCAAATAGTTGTGGAAACTCCTTGAAGAGAATGGGACCCACAAAGCCACTATGACACTATGGAAGTGTGGAGCGACATCTGTGCTGGGTGCTCGGTCATAAACTTTTACAAGGTTATGAACTCCTGATGAGTTGACAAACAAGGAGGCAGCACTCCATGAAGGTAGACGTCTTACTTCGTTTGGGAGAAATAACCAATATACAGGACTTTCATCATGAGTACCGAAGCAGAAAAGACGTAGAATTAAATTCAAGTCTTACAATATTAGGGTAAAATTGTTGTAACCCCTTCTTGGAGTTGGAAAACATTTTTTTTCCTGTACAGCGACAGTAAATCGCAGTGACAAGCACGAAGAAATCGCAGATAATGAACAATTGAAAGCATATGCCCTTCCACCTAGTCTTTGTGGTCGGCAGGCATCGGTTCAGTTCAGGAACGTAATATCAAAATTAAGAGCAAATAATCAATTGAAGCTCTCTTCCCTACCAAAGAAGCTACCCTTGTTGTTACAACAAGTCTTGCTCATTCTATTAATAAGCTGTGTTGTAAAATTTACACCTCCCTCTCTAGGCTCCAGTTTTTCTCCTCGCGAAACTTTGCATTATCACCGACCAAGTCTTCGGCGAGCGTATTCACAATGTAGACGACACAACGGTCTTAAGTATTGGACATCCACATCGATAGTATAACGCTATCGATTGTCCGACACCCAAAATTACTGGGTGTGACGTTCGATAATGAGCATATATCCGCAATCGCATCTAAAGTTCACAGCCGTAATTTCAAGTGTCTTGCCAGCAACACCAGCCGCTTATATGCTACGCGTCTCCGATATGGTCGCCGAGTTCAAACGAAAGCAAACTGGAAGAGACCTCAGGCCTGCAAAACACCGCGCTTATAGCACATGATGTCTTCTTATGTGGTCAGAGCACCAGTTGCACAGTGAGGCGGAAATACTCGCCATAATGCAAACGAACAGTTTCTGCATCCTAGCAGACAATTTATTGAAGATGCTCTACTCGCAGGGATGTAAGGAGTTTTGTTTTGTTGATTTTCCAACCGGGTTGGTATATTTGGTTTGGATACAACCCGCTTTCGCCATTGTGCCATCTTCAGTATCATTTTACATTCAGGACAAATCGAACGAAACGGAAAATCGTTCCAATATATATCACATAAGGCAAAGTCTCGGTTAGCTCTGTGCAGAAATTCGCCGCACTATATGTCAGCCGTTTGAACCCAATGCACATAAATAGGCTGTCATCCACGATAACTCAGCAATAAAGCTCAGCGAGCCCTTAGTCCAATACTCGCAAATTTTGGCGCAACATCGATCGGTTTACTGCAATAGGTTAATTCAAAGTATACGGAAAGGATCCTCATCTCTCCTACGCTTATATAAATACTCTTTTAAACTGCCTTGCCCACGCAATACCTACGTGAAGTGGTAGTTAAATTCGCCGTGCTTCCGTTCATACCGTTCCTTTATATTCCGAATTAACATGAAGGTCTAGCGCTCTTTACTCGATTCTACCCACCGTTCGTGCCACCCAACTTATGTTCGAGGTCTTGCGCTTTTCTTGGCATCTTCAGATGGATGGCCGATTCCAATGACATACAGATCGACGATTTCCCTTTTATAGCAGATCTACAGGGATTTTCCGAGTTAAAACAAGTATAGCGTCAGATACCAAGCCACCGTCCGATAAGTACTTGCTATTCGTATGACAGTAATTCGTTAGGCTGGTAGTGTATCTTTTTGGTGGGTCTCAAAATCTAGGAAGCTGCAAACTCCACTCTACCTCGGTAGGCCTTAAGCTTATAATGGGCACTGCTTTTTGGCAATGCATACTTATAAATTTGGTCTCATCAACACATCACGTCTAAGCCTCTCTTTATCAAACGCTTTGTTGTTTGTATGTATATATAAAATAGCACTAGCGGCAAAAATACCAATGCAGTGCCTCCAAATTTACGCTCACCCAAAAAGAGAAGTCAAAATACCAAAAAGCACTAACTAAATGAACGAAGTGCCGAGGAAAGCCTCAGCTTTAAACACAGTGCATACATACTTATTTAAGGTTAAAAGTGCACATGTGTGTGTGAGTGTAAGTATGCGTTTTGGCAGTGTCGAATTCGCCACGGTTTCATGGTGCATGCCCTTGCTTGGGAGCACAGAGCAATGCACGCAAAAAGTAACACAAAGCAACCGGTGATTTGGGCCACCCCAAGCAAATTATATTGCGAAGAAGGGGAGAGAAAAGTGACTACTGTCTGCATTGAGGATTCACCATTTGTTTTCGTTTAAAGTATTTCCTATTTATTTTCTATTTTGTTTTGGTTTGCTTCTTTTTCTGTTTTTGGTTGTAGTTTTTGTTGGGGAAAGTGGTTGGTTGGTTGGTTCGGTTGTTGGTTGAAAGATGAATGTTGATGTGCAGTCAGGCAACAAACTAGAAATGCCAGCATTTATTGCCATTAGATGGATTTGAGCGAAACTTTTCATTTGCTTTTATTTAAGCTGTTTGCAACTACACCCAGCGGGGTTGAAACAGTTTTTCTTTGCTCTATAACAACAACAGCAACAATGAATGATTTTATTTGTTTTTTTTTCACATTTAGTATATCAAATCCAATATAGAGTACAATAAGAAATCAGCTGCCTACTGAAATGTGTTCTTCATACCTACATACATACATACATACATACACACATACATATGTGGAAATAGATTAAAGGAAATCGATAACCTTACATATCGTCTAACTGACTCACTGTTAGTTGTGCTTATCAAAGTGTGGCAAATCAAAACAAAGGAAAACAGTGTGTGTATGTGTATTTGTTTAATGCAACGCATCAGCTCGGGGTTTGAATGAATATCGTACGCTTACACACAAAGCAATTCAAGTCAGTACCGTCAGGGGAGCATTCAACTTTAGCCAAAAGAAGCGTAGTTTTTTCTCGTTTGCTTTCATTTGCTTTAAAAGACAAAGAGTTCACGCACCCTAACAATATCCCTGCAATAAATAATGGTGACATAAAGGAAATAGCGAAAATGTACTAACCTTCGGATTATGGAAAGTAGTAGACTGTGAGCTCACAGGTGCTGTAGATTTCAAAGCAATAACGTAAAGTAGAAAATTATATGAAAACAGAAACTTGCACTTAAAGTAAGAACACCGCGCACAGTGTCAGGACATCGACATCGATCGAATAAAAAGGGAAATGTTTTCTTTCTATAAAATTTCGCAAGTCGGAAACTAGTCACTTGGACACCAGACCGTCTCTCCAGTCAGGGAAGCTCACTTTGACAATATGAAGGTTCGTTGCGATACCGAAAAAAGGTAGCGGCGACGTAAGCAATAAGTACTTAGAAGAGTATGAAGATTCTTCCTTGTCATCATTCATGCAGCTGTAGCAAGAGAGGTTTTCCAATATGTTGAGGTATACCGTATGGACTCCCATTGGACAGTGACCCGTCAAGACCTCAATCATCATTGATTGATGAGCCTTTGGGAACCTAATGAATTCAGTAACCCGCTTGCTATCCACCCCCTGCCCAAAAGGATCTCGCTACCCTGCTGGAAGAAGTGTCCGCCCAGCGTTTGCTTAGGTCAATCGTGAACCATCTATAGAGTAGCAGACTACAGGTGGCCAGTATTCCTTACATATACCTATACTCGGTAAGCGCTAGTTGGCTCGCGTGACAGTTGGTAGGTATGTTGTTTTTCACCGTAATCCAGATGATATTAATATTAAAATTGTTCGAAGAAACCGTGAGAGACGATAGGTATCTCAATAAAACCGTGGATCGCACCACGGATGAACTTATGGCTTTAATAGCCGCTTGGTTATCGGAGTAGACAGCTTCCCATCCAACTGCGGCGACCTCCGCTTTTAAAACAGTTCTGTATTTATTCCCGACTCCTTTATGGGGGAAATAACTGATCTGAGCTTGCACAGGGGGTAGTTGTTGGCACACAATATTCAGTCATATATGAGATGAGTCAAGATTGTTAAGAATGCCCCCTGGAAGCCCATCGTCCATATCAGGAAGCCATGTCAACGGATGTATGTTCAGCATGATATTAAATGCCAAGGTAGTTTTTGTTCAAACACGACGACCTCATAGAGCAAGATCGACTGGACTACCATTTCATGAAGTCAGTGTATTACCTTTGGCGAGAGTCTCCAGCAGTTATCGCTGTTCTCTGCACCCCCAGCGGGTTAGTGGGCTTAGAATATACCGGCGGTAGGTATGCCTGTCGTAAGAGGCGACGACTAAAATACCAAATTGATTCAAGGGCTTGTGTTGCGCAACTTTTCAAGGGGTTGCCAGCGTAATATATAGCTTTTCCAACCCAATTTTCGACCTCACCTACCCGTGGCGAATCCTGTTTCCTTAACAGACGAGGCTCTGGCGACCCCAAGTTACTCATGGATGTAGGGGTAGGAGGGCGAGATGGCCTCGAAGGTTTCATGTGATCATACCAAATCGTTCCCAGAGATGGCAACCGAGGGCTTCCTAGCCCCACTCATCTGCGACAATTCTGTTGCATAGAAGCTTGTTAATGAATTCAACCACGGCCTCAAGCCAATCGAGGCATTACCAATGCCACTAGGCAGGGCATTATTAAACGCTACATCAATATTAAGAAAGGCGCCACGAGCAACTTCAAAGTGTCGATTCAAAGGCTTAAGGAGAAACGTCAAGAAACTGATTGGTCTGAAGGTAAAACGTGCGAGCTCTCACCGGCCTTTTGAATAAAAGTAACATTGACCTTATCCCAAGACGTCGGTATGTAGCCCCGTTTAAGGCAATTACTGTAAGTGGCCAACTACCGGCAAATAAAAATTTCGAAAGGATTTTGGAGCTGCGCAGAAATAATGCCATCCGGGCCCGGAGTATGCCTCGAACGCATTGACAGCCCACATAGCAGATATTCCAGCAGAGCCAGAATTCGCTGACGGCGCATATAGAAATTCCTGTGTCGGATATAAGGATAAAAAAACCTTTTCGCGAAAGCAAACTCCAAGCATGTCGCTTGGCTATCCTTATTTCATACTTATAAATTGACAAAGTCAATTATACAGCTCTAAAACGGTCAAGAGATTCCGACCACCAATGCGTCTTGGTCATCCTCCTATAAGTTTTAATCAGACAGGAATGTTGAGAGGTGCTGTTGCACACCGTGGTAAAATT
This sequence comes from Eurosta solidaginis, assembly GCA_029619165.1. Taxonomy (NCBI): domain Eukaryota; kingdom Metazoa; phylum Arthropoda; class Insecta; order Diptera; family Tephritidae; genus Eurosta; species Eurosta solidaginis. The sequence continues at coordinate 12,624 of JARSSU010023211.1, forward strand.
GTTCACCAAAACGTTTGTCGTAGTTTCCGACAAGTCCATATTCATGGTAGGTGTCGCAGGCAAAAGCTCTTCCCACTTCGAGTAAAACCTTCCGAGTGAAGGAGAGTCACACCGTCCCCTGGAACCTATTACGAAAATGTAGGAAGCCGGATAAATCCTGAACTACAGCAAGATCATACACGGATCGAACAGTGCTGCTGGTCAGATCGTTAGACGAATAATTAGGAAGATGGCGTTTAGATCGGAAACTTTGGGCAGTACGTCTGCAGACAATCAACCAGCCGTGTTGATCAAAAATTGATTGTTTGATTAATCAAAAATCAATTAGATGCGTTTAATCAAAACAATTAACCGACCTATTAATCGCATTATGGTTAGTCAAAACATAAATAATTTGATTAAGCAGAAAACTGAAAAAAATTGTTTACTATTCATTGATTTATTTGTTAAGATTAATATAAATTTTTTCGTGAACAATAAGAACAGTAATTTATTTTGAAAGCAACCCAGGAAGAAATAAATAAAACTTTCTCATATTTCAATTAATTAATTTGATTGAACTGTAATTACTCGGAATATTAATCGTATTGTAAGATGACCCTCGTGGTCATCTGTATGTCCATTGTGTCGGACGGGAACCTTCACCCAAAACGGTGTGCTGCTGTCGCGATTGAGCGAGTACTTCCTCTTGTTGCGCACTCACGTTATAGCTTTGCTATATTCTTGTATACTCACGGCAAGGTTATCGAACACGGAAATAAATGTATTACGGCTAACACGCTTTTGTATTTTTGATGTTCATTTATTTAAACTATATCGTCACACTATAGATATATTTTTTTATTAAAATGTTTTAGCGGAGCTCTCACAAAATGTCTGCTTAGTTTCAAACGCGCACAATATCTGGCGTCATTCAATTTGACGTTTTGTGAGGTAACCCTCACTGTGAATGTTGCTTTGACAGGCAACCCCTATTGTGAATTATTGTTGTGTTCCATAAGCATTGCTTGACCTTATGGTCACGCAACACTTACCGTAGGGTTACCTTACATCATTCCCCCTTTGGAAAAGAAGAATTGGCCAAATTCTTCTGTCCCAAAAGCGATGTAATTTAACTTTAAAAGTTTAAGACTGTTAAACTAAGTTTAAATCTACATCTATGTTTAGGTCTAAATTAAGAATTGAGTTGTAAAGTCGAGTTCTAAAGTAGAACTTAAATTTAGTTTTTATAATTAGAAAAAAAAATTTTTTTTGTGTTTTAATTCTACTGTATACATTCAGTTCTTAATTTTTAATGATTGCTTAAATTTATTTGATTTCATTGTCCTTTTTTTTTCAGGTTTGGAAGAAAAACATTTTATTTCTAATTTAACGATAGAGATTAACTTTAAATAATCTTGAATTTAAAAATTTAATTTAATTAATTTTTCTTATTCTATTTTTATGTACTATTTTTTTCTTTTTCGTTTCGTCATCAATTAACGTGACGTTTACGCCGTCAATACCTATTACGGTATACGGACCAATATAGATACTACTATGCTTGTCGCGGGGTTCTTTTTCAAGCAATACCTTGTCAAATACCTTGACAGATATTGGTTGTGAACTTTTGTTATATCCGGTTTGATTTTTTAATTTGTGTTCTGTAACTGTTTTATTCGCTAATTCGTGAGTTTTTTGAAAACGAAATTTAACTTCTTTCGAATAGTTTTCTATGTTATAAATCGGGTCTATTTTATCGGTTTGCAGTTCTTTTGGTAAATTAGCTGCTTTGCCAAAGACTAATTCATATGGTGAGAATTTATTATCGAATACTGTGTTTGTTGTTGTGTTATGAAGAAAAGTGAAATATTTCAAGTAAACATCCCAGTCGGAAAAATTGGGATTTAGAAAAGATCTTAAATATTCATTGAAAACTCTGTGATTTCGCTCTACTGTGCCAAGAGTTTCATGATGGTACGCTGTGGAAAATTTATGTTCTATTTTTAATAGTTTTGTTAACTCTGAAAAAATTTCATTTTTGTATTCGGTACCTAAATCGGTTTTAATCGTTTTCATAATGCCATATATTAGTATGAAATTTTCAAAAATAGCTGATGCGACCGTTTTTGCACTTTTGTCAGGTATCGCAATCGTTACTAAGTATTTGCTGAGATCGCATATAATGGTGACAGCGAACTTGTTACCATTATCGGATTGAGGTAGAGGTCCTATAGTGTCAATGACAACAATGTCGAATGGCTTACATGGTGTTTCGGTTAGGACTAAATTTTCTTTTGTTTTTGGCTTAACCTTATTCAAAAGACATTTTTCGCAGTTTTTAACAAATTTCGCTATATCGCGCGTCATGCCTTTCCAATAATATTTGGTTCTGAGTTTTGCATAAACTTTTTTGCTACCGAAATGTCCTCCTAAAATTGGGTCGGTATGGTAAATTGTTATTAATTGTTGTTTTTTGTCTTCGTCTGTCACAGTTTCTACGGGTTCGGTTAGGACGATTTCTAAGTGTTTTAAAATTTTATTCCCAGTGGTTTTCAGATCTGATATCGAAAAATATTTAAAAAAATTATCATTTTTTTGCAATTCAATTATATTAATATTGCGCTTGCCAGCTTCTTTTTGTAGCTTCAAAAGTAATTCATCTAAATGTATTATTTTGTTAGCACACGCAACCTTAATTAACTCAATCTTTTTGTGTTTTAGATGCGCATTTAATTCAAAATTCGTAATTTTACCACTTTTATCATAACTTATTTGGGATTTTACTCTGGGTATTTTCTTTGAAAATTTGTTTGAAAAATTATCATAAACTTGTAATTTTATGTTTTCTTTTACTTTTTCTTCTTTGAGTATTTCTTGTTGCATTAATTGTTCTTGTTTTGTCTGTGATCTTGTCTGTACTGCTAAAATTGATGTTCCTGAATTTTTTATTTCTTCTATTGTGATGCGAGAGAGTGCATCTGCTCCTACGTTCGTTTTACCTTTTATGTATTATTTATGGAAAATTTTTTAGTCAATATTTTTAATTAATTTGAGAAACTATTAGTCAAATTTTTAGTTAGCTGATTAACATTTAATTAAAAATTTTAATTTTAAAAATTTTCAGAATTTTAACTAATCCTTAGTATGCATGGCGCCACTGTGCACCTCAATTGTACAATGGAGCTTTTGCGATTTACGCTCTTTATGGCAGCCTTACAATCAGACAATCGAGTTGGCAATCAGCCTTGGCCGTGTGATTTGCGGAATAAAAAAAATCGAATTGAAATGTGCCGACATTCTTTTTGGTGGTAGTTAGTCTACGAAAATTACTGTGACCTTTTGTGAGCGGTGAGTACAATGACTCCAAATGAAAGTTTTGCATCAAAATTTAGTATGCCTGAAATCCGTTTGTTTGAGATATATAAGTAATGACGCAACTGTGGTATAGACTGACCAATACATTCAGTAAACTTAAAAAAATAGAAGAAAACGTTCTATGAAATCTAAGCGCAACCTTTGGGAAGTGGTATGGCTTAGAAGGTCTAATTTGGTTATATTAAATCGCTCCCGAGATGGTCCGGATAGTACCTTAATGGTGCTTGTAATTTGTTGTTGTTATTGTAGCGATAAGGGCACTCCCCGAAGGCCTTTGGGAGTGTTATCGCGTTGATGGTCCTTTGCCCAATGCAGATCCGGTACGCTCCGGTACCAAGCCCGATCATCTCGGGAACGATTTGTTATGACCACATGCGACCTACTAGGCCATCCCGCCCATCCCGCCCCCTTGATCCATGAGGAGTTCGGGGTCGCCAGAGCCTCGGCTGTTAATGAAACAGGATTCGCCGCAGATAGTTGAGGGTGACAATTGGGTTTGGAGAAGCTATATATTGCGCTGGCAACCTGAAAAGGTTGCGCTTCTCAACCCCTTGAATCTGATATTTTAGTCGCCTCTTCCGACAGGCATACCTATCGCGGGTATATTCTAACCCCCTAACCCGCTAGGGGGTTGTTATTGTTAGCGGAACAATCTATATCCGACAAAGGACCATCACCATCGATAACACAGCCAAAAAGCTTCAGCCCTTATTGCTACAGCAACAACACAACAACAAAGACAAGGAAAGGAAAGGAAAGAAAAGGAAAGGAAGGGTAAGGAAAGGAGAGGAAATGAAGGGAAAGAAGCCAAAAGAAAATAAAAGGAAAGAAAAGGACAGGAAAGGAAAGGAAAGTAAACAAAACGAAAGGAAAGGATGGGAAAGGAAAAGAAAGGAAAGGAAAGTAAAGGGAGGAAAGAAAATGGCAGACGGACGGACGAACATGGCTAAATGAATTTCTTTTTTCGCCCAGATCATTTTGATATACAGAAATCTATATCTATCTCGATTAGTTTATGCCGTTACGGGGTACCGTTATACGAACAAAATTAATATGCTCTATGAGCACTGCTCAGCTGAGTATAAATAGAGTAAGGAAGAAACTACCGGAAAGCAAAACCGAAGCCAAAACCAAGTCCGGTATTAGAACGCAAACTAGAAAACGTGCCAGAGAATTTAACGAAGTGTTAAGGGGTTATTATAGGTGTATTACCGATGAGATAACGAGTTATCGATTTATTTTCGAAGTGTTATAAATATTTCTATCTATAACAAATGTTATCAAAGATTTTCCGAAGTATCATCGACGAGTTCACGGTTTTTTATTGAAAAGTTATCGATTATTTAGCGAAAAAGTATCTATGTGTTTTCAAAAAGATATCGATTTATATTTGAAAAATATTTGTTTTTATCGGGGTGTTAGAAATATGGTATCGGCGTTTATCGAAAATGTATCACTTTGCCATCGAAACAGTTATCGATTTGTTATCAAAAAATATATAAATTCTATGACGAAAAGTTATCGGCTTTTTGTCGGATTGCCAGTTTGGTATGGGTATGTTATTGATGGTCTCACAAAAACACACAAATATGTAGGTTTACAAGTTGGGTTTTCAGAATGAATTAGACTTTATTACTATTTTTGTTCGTATCAACTTTTTATTTACCATCATTAACCTTTACTGGAATCCTCATGCTCATGTTATTTTCGTTTGTTTGTTTTTGTTTTTTTGTTGCTTTCTCCAGGTACTGTTTGTCCTTTTACACAGTAAATGGGCGAAAAATGCGAAAACAATGACTTTTGCTGACATCAGTAACACAAAGGAAACCAACGAAAAATCCACGCAAATAAATTCAAAAAAAAGAAGACGAAAACGAAGCAATGAGAGGGTTAACGAGCAAAGGATGCAGTAAAATTTGACGTTAGAAAAAACATTCAATTTGTAAATGAAAGCATGGATCCCCACCACAGGAGCACACACCCATGCACGCAGTGAGGTCCTGTAGGCAGCATGTGTGTTTGTGTGTGTGTGAGTCATACACATTTAAATGTAATAAATTCGAGTTATAAATAAGCAAGTAAGGAAGGAACTGTCATCGACTGTTCCGGAGACCTCTATATCTTTTATGAATGGAGCTCAACATATAAGATCTGAACAATCAGTTGCATGGGAAATATGTATATGATATATACAATCAATCTTAACAGTTTTAGCAAACAATAACGTAGGCCATATATGTAAGAATTGGGAAAAAATTCAAGTTTATAGCTGTCAAAATGAGGAAGGAGTGACGAAACCCCCTATTATCTGAAGAATCGGTTGTTTCCGAGATAAATTATATATTGGTCCGATCCGAACGGCTCTGACAAATGATATATCGGACACCATAAATTTTATTAAAATATCTCAAAAATTAGGGCACTAGTTTGCGTTCAAACAGACAGACGGACACGGCTAAATCAACTCAGCTTGTCATCCTGATCATTTCGGTGTTCCTAATGCTTGGCCTGCCTCACCGCCTTGAATGAAAGACAATGCTCCACACAAGATAGTATTTTTATCGCATCCAGCCTATTGAGTTAGAGGAAATGAGCAGTCCGAAAGGAATTCGATGCCGTCAGTGTGTACCATTGGCGCCAGTTTACCGACGAAGAAGCAACTGTTGCGCCTTGTGTTGGACGGGTCATAACCGTTTAAAAGGTTAAGCGCCAATTAAGCAGGTTAGGTTAGGTTGAACTGGCCGGTCCATGAGGACCTCGCATAGACTGGATGGAACCGTAGTGTTACCAGACGGTTATGTAACGACCAAACTGAAAAACATTATCAAAAACCAGGACCTATGTTATAAAATAATTCCGTCCTCTTGGCAAATACTAGAAGCTTTCTAGTACATATGCCACTTGCTGCTTCTAGACAGCTGTATCACTCCTTAAGCTGGAGCATAACCTGGAAAACACAGGGCACAAGTAAAACACATTCTCAATCGTTTCCTCCTCCAACCCGATCTGCCTACATCTGCTATCACCAAGCCTAATTTAAAGGAATGTGCCGCCAGAAGGTAGTGTCCAGTCAGAATACCGTCATGGGTCTACATTCCTCTCTTTTTAATGATTGAAGCAACTTTGTTTGTCTAAAGTTGTAAGACCTACACATAATCTTCGGCACGGCACGGACCGACACCATTCCCTCTTGTTCGATCATGTGCAGCTCTCGCCTTCTCTTAATCTCGCCCAATCTATTTCGGACGTCTACGGTGCAGGCTTCAAGGGATGCGCCCCAATTCAGCTAGTTGATCCACTTTTTCATTCCCATCTGTTTCTATATGCCCTGGGACCCGATGGAGATGTATGCTTTTCCCCGTCCCGCCATTTAAGTAATTACGCCTCCTCTCCTTTAAGGACTTACAATTTTCGAGAATTGCACCAAACTGAATATTCTATCATGAAAGGTATACAAAGTTGAAAGCAGAGGATTCATTATTGGGTTAGGCAAACCGTCAAATCGAAACTCATACGTGGAAATAAATTTTAATTGCATCAACGGCGCGCATTTTAGTATTAATTCAACAAATGAATTAAACAAAAGGTAGGATTAAATCGCAGTTTTCAAATTCATGCTATATCCTCTTACCATAAACGAGGAAACGTTGATAAGTCCATGATGATTTGTATATAACGTTATGAAAATTTCGCGAAGGCGAGGCCAGGAGTCTATCCAGCGATCATTATAGCACCACATGAGGAATCTTTTCCATTATATTAGGGGTTTAGTTACGCAGAAGGTTAGTTCGCTTAGAAGGTAGCCGCATTAAAACGTTCTTTACTAAAGTATGAATGTTATTGACGAGGCAAAACGAGACTACAGAAAGCGGATAGATGTGGAAGCCTACCGAGTTTTACCGTCGAAGGACATTACAAAGTAATAACATAGATAGAGGCTGCCTAAAAAAAAACGTTTATTTTGAAACGGAGCTTTGCGTTGAGTTGCGCCGGATGAACTGCCATGAGACAATAGGAAAATCCAAGGGGTTCGTCTGAGAGCGTTCCATGTACTTCAAGATAGAAGAGTCTCATTAATGTTTGTCCTGAATATGCTTAGCTGGTTACGGTGTAAATACCATGTCATATTCCCAAGTTACCCTTTAGGACAGAAAATCGTCCGTTATCTGGGGCTTTAATGGTCTAAGTGTATATAATTTCATCCGTCACATCCTCAGTTGCAGCAGCCTCATTTGGGAAGACACTGAATTTATTGAGCAGCTTATATTTACTGCTGCTCTTGACAACATACACACCAATAATATTCCTAGTTCACCAGTTTATTTCCCATATGAGCCCCTCACTGCACTCCCCTTTCGACGATATGAAAATGAAAAACGGGAGGGTGGTTCGGTGATTGGGTGGTTGGGCTGGCGATTATAATTTCCGCTAATTCCCCAGCTCAGCACCTGAAATACCCTATGAACGACTGAACAATGTTCATAAGCAGATTCTTGCTCCCACTACATTTTGGATCCCTGTGTGAAAACCTCTAAGCCCGGTTCTTTGCCAATTCCTTCGCATACGCGCCTTCTATATACAAAATTCTAGATGTATAAAGTACATTGATACGGAGATCGATCAAGGGAGAATGGTCCCACAGCTCTTGAAAACACTTCGCAGGCAGATCGTTTATGTCTTATCAGCATGATACTCATTGAGCTCCCCTCGCCTGCCTCTAGCGATCTGCCGCTTTCTATCCAATTGGTTCGATTAGGTAAGACGACAGAGCCTTTGTGTAGTGTTCTCTTGTCAACACCATTTCAAGCCGTGTATGAGGAAATCACTACCTGGAAGCAAAAAGCGATGATGGTGTGCAGTCAGTGCGCTAGGTAAAGGAGCGGTTTGCCAACTCGGTAGAAGCCCAGCGAGGCAAGAGGCAGCGATCGTCTGAACCCGGCAAGCCTGCTTTTAAGAGGCAGATGATTAATGGCAAAGCACTAGTCCCAGTAACAGGAGGAGAGCTTGTTGGAGTGACAGGAATCACACCGCTAAAGCTGCAAAGCAGAGGGAAGTCTAAGTACTGAAAAGTCAAGGCAATAGAGGCAAAGAAAGTAAAGGTTAAAAGGCTGAAGGAAAATATCGATCAGATTCCAGCTTACTCGGTGATACTTTAGAGAGGTAACGCTGATACACCGGTTGTCGACGAAGTATATTGCAGCGACCCCAATGGGCAGATGTCTACCGAAAGATGGAAATCCATAGAAGGGTATGGGGTTATACTGATAACGTGCACCAATAACGCGACTTTAGACTTGCCGCAGAGAGTTGCTCCAAACCCTCAAAAACAGGAAGGCGCAAGGTTGGGGGTGGTGGATAGGGCACTGATACCCACGATACCTAACGCCAAGGTTTGTATACCATGTGTGATGAAGTTGGAGGATACGCTAAATATGCTGCAGCGTCAAAATCCGAAATAAAGTAACATATGATCGGAAAGTGCTTCATTTAGGATGTGTTGCACTCACAGCTGGGGAAAATGATCTGCGGCGCTGATTGTATTTATTTGCGCCTTAGCTAAAGGAGTCGTAAGGACACTAGCCCCAATACGCTAAGAGCAGGGGTGGTACAAAAAGATTCGCGAAGACGAAAGTAGCGGCCAATGACGACTGCATAGGCGCAGTGGTAGAGGTGTTGAACGCGGACAATCAGCTCAATTGTGCTGTCAGTATTGAAAATAAGCTGAAAGCAGGGGATGTAGTAAGGAACTAACGATGCTGCTAGTCCTAAAAATAACCAGTAAGACGTTGCGAAGAGAGGAGGTAGAAACAGACCTCCCTGAAATCAGTACAACAAATTCATTGTGCGAGCGCAGTGGCGGGAATTCGGGGAGAGACAAACAGCTCAATAGTGCTAAGAGCTTTTCAGATAAGCCTCCAACAAAGTAAAGAGGCGTCGAGTGAGCTTCTACTGACTCTTGAGTAGGGTTCGTTTGATATGGCGCTGATACAGGAGCCATGGCTCTTATCTAGAGTAAAGCATTCTGGACTCAGGGCGCGCAAATTTAGCTTTTATTACACAAACTTGCGTATGCTATATAATAGTCCAACCATCTGATTTCATTGATTTAACATATCACGCCGAGCCTTCTAGGTCTGTGGATTTAAGTCACCACTTAGGACGTGTACGCGGTAATATTGTAAGTCCCATAAGTCACTGAGTGGTTCACCCTTCTTCCCCCTTGCTGTCATTCTGTTTCCGATTCTTCTCCTTCTCACCCCTCTATTCGAATCTGAACATTTCTTACTACGTCTCCCTATTCCATCTCTTAACCTTTACAGTTTTCACGCCTTCTCTCTTTCTATCCACATTTTTTTCAGTTTAAAGGTCACCATTAAAGCGCCCATTGAAATATCTGAAACTGTGAACTTTTCAGCTGTACCTCGTAAGCTCACTGTTAGTTTATAACGACTTTCGAGAAACGCCTCTATATTACGGCTCTGTGTAAATATATGCTTTTGCCCATTTGTATACATACAGTAGATACATACCAGGATACAAAATAGCTTTTTGGAGCCATATACATATAGCTTTAGTGGTATTTTAATTAAAAAACGTAAAATTGAAATGTGTATAAAAAGCAGCCACAGCAAATAACAATGAATTGCAGAAGAAAAAAATCCAAATAAATATTTATCTGTATGAATGTAATGCGAATTGTGTAGTGCGATTCTCATGCGTTCAATGAAAAATATCAGTTAGGACAGTCATTGCGTTGCGAATTTCAATTTCTATTTTCTCATTTTTTATGTTCTTTGCCCTCTTTTTCACTCCCCACCACCCAACAAATGCATATGAATGTTATGAGACTGTAAAGAAATTGTTATTGGGCATTTTATTTGATGTCTAGTTTATTTCATTAAACTTGAAAGACTCAGAATTCTCATCAGGTTCATGAACTTAAAGCGTTAATATGACTGTTACAGAAGAAGGTGCTGGATTGAAGATGGTTCAAGATTTAACAGATCCTATGAGGTTTCCTTGAAATTTGTCTAGCAGAGCAATTTACATATACGAAAGGTTGTCGATGAAAATATCTTTTGTTTAAGAAGGAAAAAAAGCAAAAAAAAATGTTTACAAGATATACGTAAAAGTAAGGTAAAAATAAATATAGTTTAAAAATACAAAAAACACGCAAATATCGACCCGTTTTAGTATCCACAATCCACTTAGATATTTAATGTTGATGGCACCGTAGCACAGAGGTTCGTGTCTCCGCTATTAAGCACAACTCGTTTTGTAGCGAGTCATTTAATCACTGCCGCGAGTTTTCAATAATTGCCCCTAGGTTAGGTTGAACTGGCCGGTGCATGAGGACCTCACATAGACTGAATAAGTCCGTAGTGTTCAATTGTCCCTAGATGGTTGTAACACTGCTTTGCGCGCCTAGCCTACACTCAGAGGAAAACGCCGTTCTAAAATCCAGCACCACCGGACTCAATTCAAGCTTTTCATGTTCTTACTTTTTTGTTCTTGAAGAACGAACGAGCTGTTCTCAGAACAACAACCTTGCTCTTGAACTGACAACCATTCCTTGAAAAGAGAATGGCTGGTCTTAAAATATGAACAAATGCTCTATCAATGAGAACAATGTTCTTAAATTAAGTGCAAGAAAAAGAAACGGTACAATTCGTGTCTACTACAATGTTAAATACAACATTTGGCACAAGCTATCAAGCAGTTGCAGCAAAGAGGATAAATTAACAAGAGACATCACTTAACATGTTTGCTTCGAACCCAAACTACTCGTTGATTTAGATTGTTGTTACTGACATTTCTTTTCAAGGCTGTTCGCGAAAACACGGCGAAAACCACGGTTGCCACTTCGGACTCTGTTTGGTGCGCTGGTACCTTTTTGTCAATTTTTGTGCTTTTTAAGCAAGTAGCCACGATTTTGATATTTTTGTCTTTTCACTATTAAAAAATAAAATAAATGTTAGTGCGCGATAACCTCCGAAGAGATCTAAGGCCGAGCTTCTCTTCCAATTTGCGTCGTGCTCCTCTTGATTTTTCCCTACAAATTGGCCGGACGGGACCTACATGTTTTATGCCGACTCCGAACGGCATCTGCAAGGCAGATGAGTTTTCACTGAGAGCTTTTCATCGCAGAAATACAATCGGAGCGCTTGCCAGACACTGCCGAGGGGCGACCCCGCTTAGAAACATTTTCTTCTAATTGAAAAATCTTATTTCTAAAATTTTGATGTTGCTTTGCCCGGGAGTTGAACCCAGGGCATACGGTGTGATAGGCGGAGCACGCTACCATCACACCACGGTGGCCGCCAATTTTCACTATTGCAGAGATTCAAAAATCGTTCAATCATTTAATTGTAGCAGAACAAAGGCAATTCCGTCACATAAAAGAGTAATGTCGGATTTTACAAAAAACAAATTTTATAGATAGTTGAAAAACAACGGACTTGCCAGAACGAGTGGTCTTGTTTTGGTGGTTAGATATTTCGATCGATTAAATTAAAAATTTATTTCAAAATCACGTGTGCCTCTTGGTAATTTTATAAAGCTTGCCATTGATGGAGCCAATAAGATGGTCAGCGAAAAAATTAATTGAAAACAAAATTTTACATTTATTTCATTCAAGCGAATCGACTTGAACTAGGTAACCTGTCACTCTGCAAAATGGCTGAGTTTTGTACCCCTTTCCTCATTCTGTAATTGCCCCGATTTTGTTATGCCACGATTTGTATGCTGCCACTGCTTTGTTATAAGAAATTATGTCATTAATTCTCATATTTCAGATGATGAATAGCACTGTGATATTGAAATATTTTGAGACTTATTTATGTACATATATGGGCAGTCTGGGTTCCTGATGCGAAAATTTCATGTATTTTATGAGAATCTTCGCGAAGCTTTGGCGAAATTTTACATTCCTTAGACGAGAGGCTGATGCCCGTAGATTAACGAACGCGACAATATTAACTCAGGTAACAAGACTATATGGCATTAAAAATATATTCTTTTCAAGATATACCTCAAGTTTTAGGTCTAGTCTAATATACAAAATCTGCAGACTTGGATCATATACGCACTCAAAATCCGGAGTTGGGATCCAAAAACCCCTTTTAATAAGCGGAGACATCTACTGTCATATAACTTTCCATCCGTTTATTCTTCCATATATTTTTACGTCATTGAAATGAATAAATTTGTGTGCTTGTAACGATGCACACATGTAGGTTTAATTGACAGAAATATAGGAGAAACAGTATAAAATAAACCCAAAATTTGAATTTTTGCATTTTGATTAACCGTTCCCTTTACTATTTTGCTTGTCACTAATCGAAAAATATTTTCACTGCATTCATAAACTACATTCAAAAGAAAAATGCTAGGTAGTTTGACTGCTTCCTTTTGTTTGTGCATATGCAATCGTTGAATATACCAGCCTCAATTAATCTTTAAAGCATTCATCCTAGACTAATCGCATTTTTTGCAGAGCTGTAAGCTGTTTTTATGAAAAAATTAGTAATAACTCTTGAAAAGTTGCCTTTAACTTTTAGCTTTTATTCTTAGCTTTCAAAAATTTATTTCGCTTCTTCTAGCCCTTAATTTTGTCTATATAGCCTTTTTTCTGCAAAGAAAGTTCTGGCAACACTGCTCTAGTATTTTGACATGCGGCGAAAATTAAACGAAAAGTGGGAAGCAATTGTCAGTAACCATAATCTTTTGTAGCGAGTCATTGTGAATGATAACTAAGTGCGATATCTTCTGCATAGACGTCAAAATTCCAAAATGATTGGATCACCTGATTTGTAATTGGCTATCGCTATCTCATTCTGCATCTCTTTCTATCACCAGCTGAAGATATGCGCCGCCATATTGAACACGCTGTCAAAACGCTAAAAAGTAGCCATATTGAACTTCCTGTCAGGCAGTTGACAGATAAGATATCACACTTAGTTATCATTCACAATGTAGCGAGTGTTGATATCAAACATACGAACTGCTCTTTGGTTGTAGTGGCCCAGCGTCAATGATGTTGCGGTTGCGATCGTGTGGCGTCAGTTCGATGACCATCGTACTCTGAAGTTTTTTAAAACAATTTATTTATATTCTATATTTTTAACTCTTATTTTTCGTTCAGTTCCATTCACATTTGCACAGGTATTCTCAAACTTGTTATGAAATGTTTTAAATATATATTCAGATTGCATCATCAAATAAGAAGAATTTCTCAATAAGAGAAATATATGAAAAAATTCATATTATCTAATCTTTTGGATATTAATAATAGTTTTTTGTTATTAATATTTTTTATTAATAACAAAAAAATTATTTATTAATAAAAAATAAATAAATGGTACCTTCTCACTCCCACCAATGATCAAGCACAAACCGTTCTTGAATTGAGACCCAAAATTTTTAAGTCGACCATAAATCGTTCTCGAAGCGTGAGAACGAAAAATCTTAAATCAAGCCCAAGTAGTGCTCGAAATGAGCACAGAAGGTTCACACATCAATACCACAGTGGTCGTAAAATACGAACGGTGTGCTTGGAAAAACTGTTCTTAAAACAAGCGCATCGGTCACGAGTTAAGAAAAAACGTACTAACAGACTTTTGTCAACGAATGTTCTTAATTTTGAACATGTTTCGTTCGTTTTAGAAAGATTTTTTCTCTGAGTGTACCCTTTCAAAATTGTATCAAATTCCTTCAGTCCTTTACGCATGGACCAAGTTTGCACTTAGCTCTATATTACTTGATATGCACCTTCACTGATCTGGTATGTCTTCTTCTAATGAAAAACAAAACTATGTAATGTAGTAATGAGTACTTTACTGTTTAATTTGATGTGCCCTTGTTTTAAAGGAAAAGATGAAACGGCCCGTTTTTATTGCCTCTTTTTTAACACGCTTATATTAGCTCCACTTTTATGTATGCTTGTTTGTAACACTCTACACTCAAAGAAAAAATCATTCTAAAACGATCGAAACAAATTCAAAATTAAGAACATTCGTTGACAAAAGTCTGTTAAGTACGTGTTTTCTTAACTCGTCACTGATGCGCTTGTTTTAAGAACAGTTTTTCCAAGCACACCGTTCGTATTTTACGACCACTTTGGTATTGATGTGTGAACCTTCTGTGCTGATTTCAAGCACTACTTGGGCTTGATTTATAATTTTTCGTTCTCATGCTACGAGAACGATTTTTGGTCGATTTAAAATTTTTCTGTTCCAATTCAAGAACGGTTTGTGCATTGTGAATTCACACAAGTGGCGAATGTTTGATAAAAACGTTCACAATAGTAAACAGCCTCGATCACCTGTTCAATCGGTGTTCGATACTGTATAAACATTTAAAATAAAAACTGATTTGAAACACAAATGGGCAATTCATGGCACTTCAATTTAATAACCGCGAACAAAAACAATATTTCTTCCATTCTCTGGCCATTCGCGACAGCCGTTCTTCCTGTCAGCTCTTATTTGACAGGTAGGTATGGCAATGGAGGAATAGGAATGAATTGGTATAGTTGCTTGAAAACGTGGGTACTATGAGCCGATTTTCTAAACGTCCTCGAGTACCATGGTTGTGAACAATCGTTACTTTAAATGTATTTTCATCATAAAACTCGTTTAGAACTGTTATTTTAAAAATTTACTTAACTTCCAGTAACGTTAACGCTCCGTTTAATTCAATATTTGGAGTATATATATTCTTTTTCTTTGCAAGTATTTTTAAATTATAATTTTGACTTTGTTTGAAGCTTCCTACAGTAAATTGAGGAACCCCATGTAGTGATACCGTGTCTTAAATGGGACCCTGATATGGCTAAATATGCTTGGAGCAAAACGTTATAATTTGTACAGAAACTTAGGTGTTTTAAAAAGTAAGACGACGATCTAAGCTTTTTTTGCAAGTGGGATATGTGCACATCCCATTTAAATTTTTCGTCCAGTATAATGCCGAGGTATTTATATGTATGAACGATGCCTATACTTATGTTACAGTCACAGGGAGTCTCGTTTTTGTGCAATCAATCGTGATTGTAGAATATTAACTTAAATATTGAGCGGGAAATATGCGAAGGCCTTATGCGCATTGCTTTCGTATTAGAGACGTTTATTGCCAGACCACTATTATGTGCTCATTTAGTTATTATATCTAGCTTTCTTTGCATTATGCTTATTGCGGTTTGTAGATCCCTATGTGGTACAACTATTGCTGTATCATCTGCATATGCAAAGACCTCACAGTTGTTAAGAGCCCAAAGCATACTATTTGCGTAAATTATATAGAGGATTGGTCCTAGTTTTGACCCCTGCGGGACTTCGTAATATAGTATTGTTTGATTGCTATATTCATTGTGTATTTTTACACTATATCTCCGTAGTTCTAGATAGCTTGCAAACCATTTAAGGCAATGCACTCTTACTCCGGCAGTATTTAGGCTTCGAGCAATTTTTGATGTGATAAATTATCAAATGCTTTGCTGAAGTCTATAAATAGAGCAATGACGTGATAATTTTTTCCGATGTTTTCATTAATTTTGTTGGAAAATTTACCCAATAACTGGTTTATGTTTTTATTTTTTGAAATCCATATTTTCGGTGATCAATTACTTTATACTTAACTATAAAGTCTGTCAACCTACTCACAATAACTTCTTCCATGATTTTTTCGATGAACGATAGTATAGCTATTGGTCGATAGTTACGTATGTCAGACTTAATCCTGGCTTTAAAAATGGGTTTTACAATAGAAAATTTTAATGCTTTGGGCACTGTGCACTGGATTATACTCAGGTTAATAAGTTTTGCTATTATGGGGACAACAATAGGTGCAAGTACTTTGAGTTCTTTGATCGAATACCATCTGATCCGGGACCCTTCGTCGTTTCAAGTTTTTGTATAATATTCATTACCTCAGTTTCGCTAGTTTCAAGCATGAACATTGAGTTGGCTATCTTATTTTGTGGTACAATTAGGGACGTAATGCGACATTCATGAACTGCTCTATTTACATCCTCATTAAATGTTGTCGCAAAGTCATTACAGAGAGTCTTGGTATTAATATCATTAAAATTTTTCATAATTTGCTCATCTGTACTGACACTCTTTCGGCCAACAATCTCTTTACCAACTGCCAAGTTTTCTTATGTAATATCTAAATTCAGCGAATTTATATTTAAGAATTCAAGAGCTTAAAACTTGCTTATAATAATTGAATTTCAATTATTATGTTTTATAAGAGAAACTGAAAAGAAGGAACATTTACTGGCATATTGCGATGGAACCATTTCGAAAACCGACAACGTAATCATCATCAGGCAATTTTGTAATGTTATCAAGGTTTCACCGGGATTCGAACCGTGAATCACATGGTGAAACTGCAGTTGCCTTTAACCACTGGGCTATCCTGCTGGTATTTGTTTTCATGCTAAACAAGATAGCTTAGTGGTTAAAGGCAACTGCAGTTTCACCATGTGATTCACGGTTCGAATCCCGGTGAAACCTTTGATAACATTACAAAATTGCCTGATGATGATTACGTTGGCGGTTTTTCGAAATGGTCCCATCGCAATATGCCAGTAACTGTTTCTTTCTTCAGTTTCTCTTAGAAAACATAATAATTGAAATTAAATTATTATAAGCCGGTGTTAAGCTCATGAATTCTTAAATATAAGTATAAACTGAACACACCATAAACATTCGCGAATTTATTTTGGTAATAACTATTAGGGGTTCTTTGTATTTCTTTACTTACATAGTTTCTGAATTTTTTGTAATCTAACTCTACTTTTTCGTCCCTTGGCTTTCCTTTCCACTTTCTTTATAGAATATCCCTACTTTTACATACAACTTTTAGGGCATTTGTCATCCATACATCGTTTTCTCATCTACGTTAGTTGAGCTAAGAGTTTCTTTCTTTTTCTTCTTTAAAACCATTCAAGTGATACTTTCTCACAGTTCAGTCAGTTATCTCTAATACATAAATTATACTTCGTGTACGGTGCTAAACACATTCTTTATTTTAGTGTAGAGAACGCAGGCATATCAGGAATTATTGCAAAACTCAATTCAATTTAGTTTGAAGAATGCAATCTCTTGCTGACAAATACATGCATTGGGTGTAAGAAGGCTTGAGCTTTTACTCTTAAATTTCTTATGCCATCATTTGCAGCAACCCTTTTCATTGCACATTAGTACGTACATAAATAGTGAATTTATTTCCCGGTTGGCGCCTGTCAATTTCAATTCTGAAAGCTAACGTTTTTTCCCATTTTTTTCGATTTTGCCAATTTAATTATGTTTTTTTTTGCATTTTCATTCAATACATATGTACATTTTTCTTATTTATTTTCAAATTCAGCAAACGTACTTCGATTGGCATTTTGCTGGCAGGAAAAAACCAAAGAATGGTATGCATTTGGTTACAAGAAGAAGAGAATACAAACAAGTAAGGCAGTCTAAGTTCGGGTGTAACCGAACATTATATACTCAGCGTGAATTTCATTTGTACAGTCAATTTCAGATAAACTACTTTTGCGAATTTTGTTATGAGGGATTCATTTCTTCGTAGGCTCTAGAAACGTTGTGTAATGCTAAGGGAGGTGGCACTACCCATTAAAAGAAAAACTTCCCCCATTTCCTCTTACAATAAAACTTGATAGGTGAAATATCATGATTCAAAACTATTTTTCGCTAAGATATAGCTTATTATTCTAGTCTGCGACCCTTTTGTACATCACTTATATAAAAGGTGGTCCTTAATCCGATTCCGTCCATTTATTACAAATATTTCCCGCTATAAAGAAAGTATGTATTCCCAATTTTTTAACGATATATTAATTTTTCTTCGAGTTATGGGCCCTGCAATATAGCTAATTACTTATTCGAAAAGGGCCACGCCCATTTAAATTTTTTTTATATTTTCTAACTTTTCGTTATAATGCAATTTAGAAAGTAAAATACCATTGATATCAAGCTCCTTTTTCAAAGGTATGGCTTATTATATTCGTCTACGATCTCTTAAAAGTCTTTTATACAAATGTGGGCGTGGCCCTTAACCAAACTCGTCAAGAGTCTCAATATCAGTCCACACATAAAATTTGAACATTCTAGTATGTTATTTGATAAAAAAAATTAGGTTTTTGTGTTTTCCAAAATGTTATATATTGTGCCGAACATTAGTGACACTAAGTGATACTCACATCACTAATCTGATACCAAGTAAATAAAGCCACAACAACAATAAAGCAAGCAGTTACTTGTATCTACATAAACGAATCAATCATTAGGTCTACACATATGTACGTACACGCAGCGGAGAGAAAACGCACAAACACATGCATATATCTTATCTGAGATGCTCACACAAGAAAGCAATAATTTGTGCAAGTATCACTCACTTATACACGCGCATATGAGAAGCTATAAACGTAGTTATAGCTGGTAATTTTATAGGCGATAACTAACTAGTAAACTCTAGAATAGAAAAGCATAGAAATATGCAACGAGGAAACCAGATAGTATAAAAGTGCACGGACAGATGGACGGACAGACGAACGGACGTGGTTTAATCAATTCCTTTTTTCAACCTGAGCATTTTGATATATGGAAGTGTCTATATTTATCTCGATTCGTTTATGCCGTACCGCCAACCATCAAAGTTCATGTATTCTGTGTAAAAAGCACGATGAGTATAAAAAGTTGAAGCGGAGCAAAATATATTGTAATTCGCTGGCACTATAAAGCCGCGTTTTCTCCTCAATCACGATTGTATGTTTTCAAAATGGCAACCAGTGTTCCTGTGAGCCTTTTTTTCGAACGTCATACCAAAACGCACCAGCGCGCAAAGCCACCAAGTCAGTCAGTGAGTCAAAAAGTTATTTATGTATACATGTAAGTATGTACTACTAATAGTTGGTAGTAGTAAACGGGACGGACACTCTGTTAGCCAGTCAAAGCTTGTGGTAGTAATATATTGTATAGCGCAGCAAGCCAGGCAAGTCGACAAGCTAACAATGAACTCCACCACCAACCCATTGAGTTGTTAATAATGGCGGCAATCGGTTTGTGCATTTCACCAAAGTGGGTCAATATATCGTATGCAATTTCCTATTTATTCGAAGAGTGGGTATTTTTATCCTTTCATAGCTGCAGCGCTTTTTCCGCCAAAATACACTTTTGTTGTTGATATTCATATATCAAAATTAGGAAAGGGGTGCATAAGAAAATACATTGGGGATATGGCATTTGTGCTCAAGTGACTTGGCGCATTAAATTTGCTGAATAACAGAACTAATAGTTTTGGTCATATTTAGTACAAAAGGATAATAATGAAAACTATTTTGATTGAGTTTATAAAAATTTTAAATTATTTTTACAAGAAGGCCCAATAGAGGTTTTGAATAGCTTCCCTCTGCAGATAAGGCAATGCAAGAGATATTATTCTATCTTGGCGATTGTGAAAGGTCCAGGGCACAATATTGAGATAGTCTCCCATCAGAACTAGTTAACAATATCCAACTGATGTCTTCAACTGCAACTGTTACATGGCCACGTCATTGACGGTGTCTGGCTCACCAGTTCCATAGCGTACACTTCTGTTATACTCTGTTTTAGCTAGTTTTAAACCGTTTTTTAAAGGTAAAAGGTAGAATTTAAAAGATATAAGAAACAATCTTAAAGGCGTACGAGCCAAGGTATTGCAGTACAAGGCACAAGGTATCAGATACTAGATTTGAGGTGCAAAGTCAAAGGGTACAAGTGTACTAGATACAAGCTGGATACAAGGTAGCAAGCACAAGGGGCCAGGTACTAGGGACCAGAACAAGGTAAAAAGTACAAGGGACAATGTTCAAATTACAAAGTACAAGGCACTCCCCCAGCGGGTTGAGGGGCCAATTGATTCAAGGGGTTGTATAGCGCAACCTTTTCAAGGACATTCCAGCGCAATTTATAGCTTCCAGTTGTCTTCCCCATTACCCATGTCAAATTCTGGTCTTTAGCAGCCGAGGCGCTGTCAACTCCAATTTCATCACGAACAGAGGGTTGGGGGCGAGTTTTCTAGAAGGTTCAATGTGGTCATAATAAATAGTTCTAGAGATGTTAGAGCTTATACCTTAATGGCGCTTGTTACCGAAATATTCCGGATCTATATCCGGCTAAGGACCATCAACATCGATACACTCCCTTTCTATTGGTTGGTGTATTTATCGCTACAAAAACAACAGGTACAAGGTACGAGGTAAAAGTTATAAGGTAGAAGGTACAAGGAAGGTACTAGGTGCAACGATAGGTAATGTAGAGAAAAGGTACAGTTTAGTTTAGATTAAATAATTCTGTCAATTAAGACGAAACATATCCTGAATGTGTCCATTGTGGTGTAAAATTTCTTTTGACACCAAACGGGAAGCCCATTAAGTACCTGAACTTATGTTATAGAATAACGCGTGGCAAATACTAGAAGTTTGCTATGACCCAGTCTATGTGATACATCGAGATCTGATAAACTGCAGCACCTAGCAGCTGTACAGGCCACGAATACACAAACACGCTCAACCGATTCCTCCGGCAGTACGCACTTGACTTATCTAGTCTTAATTATGAGCTTCAGGTCTTCTCTAGTTGAAGATATTAGCACGTCTTTTATTGTACATGATCTTAGAGATATTGTGAATTTGTGACATGCGCCTTCTGTTTTATTGATACTTCGAGAGCTGCACCATCCTTTGCCAAATCATTAGCCTGTAACAGTGCTTAGATGTTTTAGAAGTAGTCGGGAAATGATCTAGAAGCTCTCCCGATATGATTCTAAAGTAATCCCAAAGTTATGCTGAGACTGATTCAAATTCGTCTTAAAATAGTCTCGATGTGATTTTAAAGTAATCCCAAAGTTATACTGAAATTTAACCAATTGGTTCTGAAATATTCTCCAACTAATTTTAAAATAATCCTGAAGTGATCCTGAAAATATGCCAAATTTTCCCAAAATATAGAAGTTATCCCATAACACTGCTAAAATTGTTTCAAAGTAGCCCCGAGATAATGCCTAAAATATACCAGAAGTGATCCTGACGTTGTTCTGAATTGCTTCCAAAATTGTTGGGGAACGATTCCGAAAATTATCCCGCAACGATTTCATAACAGTCCTAAAGTGGTTTCAAAGTAGTCTCGAAATGATCTTAAAATAATTCCGAACTGATCTCGAAATCGATCTAAATTTGTTCCGAAATAGTATCAAGCTGTATCAAAGATAATCGAGAAATAATCCTGAAAATTTCCCTAATACGAAACAGTCCCAAAGTAGTGCCGATTTGGTCCAAAAATATACGAGACAAGTATACAGTACAAAGTTTGACCGAAGTTCCTTTAATTAAATGATTTGGTATGTATTTTTCTTATGTGAAAAACCATGAGTCCCAAGTTTTTGTATGAATCGTTGTCTTTATTTAAAAATTTACGTTAAGTCTTTTTTTCCTGCACTTTGACAACCGTCCATTTATCGAATGTTGGCATCACTATGCTGTTAGTAAATAATCAGGCAACAACAAAAACATGAAGCAGCCACTGTTATATACATGTCCACCTTAAAGCTAGCAACACTTGTGTAGAAGGCGACGAAGAGATATCTCATACACACACATGTAGTCATCAGCCGAAATAGTTACTCACAAATACACACGCATATAGGCTATAAACTACAAATATGCACGTATATAGCTGGTAACCAAACATGGGCTACAAGAGTTCTAGAAGGTGAAACGTCTAGCCCTTTGGAGAAATATGCGGAAGAGGCAACAGAAAGTATAAAAGCAGCGCAAGCTGAGTAATAACTAATCAGTTTTTTAAGCACGCTATTGGTTGTGAAGTATAATTGTACTACTCCCAAAATAGTCTTATAAAGACCATTTTGCCATACAGAATATTGGAGTGATTTATTCAACAGTTTAGCGATAGCGGTAGCAGAAGGTTTCAAATAAGCGGAATTTCCCGATATTCGTTTACAGTACAAAAAAAACAGAGACGTACAGAGAGTTCACAGGTTTATAATTTCGGAAGCAGGTAACATAGCAGGAGGCCGCTAACTTGCTCGTGAGCTTACCTATATAATGGTGATCAGATCAGTCAGGTCGCTTACGATTGCAGTCCGAAACAGCTGAGGATGAACTCACCTCTGACTTTGGTTCTCATAGCTACCAAAAATCTTTTAACGCATTCAGGATGTTATTATTACGCGTTCCTTTGATGCCATGAAAGATCACCAGCACCTGTTTTTTATCCCTTTTCGTGCCTCTCAGGAGCTATTCTTCAATTGAGTACTCCACTTTTTCAAGAAAAGTAGTGAGACACTGTTTACGGTAAACCAAAAACTCAAATAAACCGCCTATGTTTAGCGCAAAGAATACAACATCTGGTTGCTACCCCTGACTACCCTTACTTTGTAAACTTTTTCCGGCCATTTGCAATATATGTAAGTACACCGTCAATGCACTCTAATGAGGACTTCACTAGAACCAGTGAACTGATAACTGAAGATATAACAATACATACAACTGACCAACCAACTAACTATCCAACGAACTCACGTAACAATAGTTCAAGCAAAACATCAGCCAGCCATGCAATCAATGGAGTCAATCCCCCAAATGCTGGGAACGTTGTACATATTTCAAAATGATAATGATACTAACTCCTTTTCTTGTTATTTCTACTTTTGTTGTTTGGTTAATTAACTCAGTCGAATGAGCTTTTGTTAATGCACTGCACTTAAGTATTTAGAGATGTGCATATGTGATTGAAGGTGCATGTGTGTGTGTGAAACTCAATCAGGATGCTGGATATGTGAATTACAGTCTAATGACCTATTTACGTGTGCACAGACCAAATGTATAGTTTTAAAAATGAAAAAAAAACAGCTTAAAGCAAAAGTGCTTTTGAAACTTTAAACTTTTTATTTTTTTTAATTAATATTTTGGTGTCTCTATTGATTATATGATTTGAAGAGCTATTTCATTGTGCCACATTGATAGCTTGGCCAATTGTTATAAAAATGGAAACGAATACTTGTAATAAAAAAATTACAAAAATATTGAAATATTATAAAAATTGTTACGAACACATAAATACTTAATGAAACACAAACCCACAAATAAGACACTATGAACTTCTTGCTCTGACGGATACTCAGTCGACATGAATTTGGAGCAATAGCAAAGATTTTTTCCATTATATGCTTTCTTGTATTCGTAATAGGGCAAAGGGGGAGAACTTGTCTGAGATGAGTAAAAGATTACTACAATATTTGCAATGTCGTTTCATCGGAACTCTCAACCTCGGAATATAGAACCATACAGTTCGAGTTGGGTGTGGTACTTATATAGAGACAATTTCAAAAAGAAACCATTAAAAGACTAAGTGAATCAACTATAATAGAGACATGAGACAAATATTGATAATAATAATCCCCTGACCGAGAATGGAAGCGCAGCTTTTATATAAGTGGAGAACTGACTTGAAATAATGGTGGATGCACTTAAGAGAGAGCAAATACTCTGCTTGCAGTATACTTTCATGATAATCCTTTCAAAACCGGACCCTTTTCAACCCAAATTAAGACCCAACTCATTTCAATATCTCCGAACGATTAACACCCGAAGAATAGGATGGTCAGCTTATGTAGGAGGTTTCTCGAGAAAGATCGGGCCCCAGGAGTGCAACTATACTCCCCAAAACTTTGGAAAGTGTCGTTATCAACAACATGTAGACCTTCAACCATAAAGAGCAAATCTCTTAATGCCAGCCAGCTTACGTGCACAACCTGTAGATCCACGTTAACATCTTTCTTACTTACTTAGTTAACTGGCGCTTAACCGTTGAAACGGTTATAATGTTTGGATTCCGTATTTTTTTGTTGTAATCTCTAATATGTTCTCTGAACCTCGTTCTTATTTGCCGTCCTGTTTGTCCTATGTGACTATGTTGGCATCTGCAGGTAAGCTTGTATAAGCCGTGGCTTCTAAACGCATCCTCTGAGTTAGTGTTAGTTACCCCAGTCAGCCACACAAATCGATTAGTAAACCACCCTCGGTTCTGAATGAACACACCGCACATACACATAACTAAATACACACAAGTATCAATTTTGACAATAACTGCTCACGAACCTACGAGCTATAAATACAGGACAAACGACAACAACAGATCAGAACGAAAATCGACACTGATGATGGTACAACGCCGAACCCGGTTTGTCCCGAAAAGATTTTAGGCCGAGCTTCTCTTCCAATTTGTGTCGTGCTTCTTTAAATTTCCCTATGCCGACTCCGAACGGCATCTGCAAGACAGACGAATTACCACTGAGAAGCTTTTCATGGCAGAAATACACTCGGAGTGCTTGCCAAATCACTTCCGAGGGGCGACTCCGACTAGAAATTTTTTTTCTAATTGAAAAAACCTGTTTCTAAATTTTGATGTTCCTTTGGAGTTGAAGACAGGTTGTGGGAGGCAGACCAAGCTACCACCATACACAGGGCCACCGGGAGGGCAGGTTTGTGATGCGTGAGCTTGATAATTGGGCCATTATAAAGTGCTTATCGAGTTGGCTAGCTTGCCACTAGCAGAATAACAGGGATTGGGATTACAGCCAATTTTTCTGGAATGTGTCCTGTCATCATTACACTGAAAGAAATGTTGCTAGTAAAATCAACAAATCGGTTCTGTGTTCTTGACTTAACGGAGATTCGGTGGAATTGATCGAATTATGGTAAATCGACCGAGTTCTTTGTCAAGCGAACGAATTAGCTTAGTCATTTCAACAGAAGAGAAATTGTCGCTCTAAGTTAACAAAATTTTGTAAAATTGACAGATTCCTAATCAATCTAACTGATTTTTCTGTTAACACAACTGATCTTACAGGTCATTCCAACGGCGATCAACTGTCCATACATGAGCAAATTTCAAAGAGAAATTTACGCTCACTGCGCTCTCTACTTTGTACTTACGACGATGGTGCCACTTGTTAAAAAAACACCAAAATAAGAAAACCGTCAAATCGAAAAACACACAAAATGGGAAAACAATAAAAAACTAGTTTTTCAGTTATCAATACAAAACGAAAAACCCTTTTTTGAATTTACTGTGCAAAAATTATGAGATACCGGGACACCTATTTATCGGGTACAATTTTGCAACTTCTCCTCCAAGCGAAATGCAAAATTGCGCCCTCTTGTTGCAAAAGTTTTGTTTGAACGAACAGGTTTTTTCCAAAGTTAGTAACATTTTGTTCAAGTTTTTACGAATTTTCACTCACGCGAATGAATTTAATATATAATAAAAAACACACTTTTTTAACGTTGATGTTTCCGACAACACAAAAGTTTGAGTTGTTTTGGAATCGTTTCAAAGTGTTATGAAAACTAAACTTGCCGAATTACATGTAAAGTTAACTTCTAGCGATTTGATTCTTTACTTTTCTATAACTTACAAGTTCTCTATTTAAAATGTTATGTCAACATTTATACTACAATTCGAAACAATCAAGTGTGGCAACTACATGCGAGAAAAGAAAATTGAGAATGAGCTGAGCTGCAACCGAAAGAATTGAGAATCAGTTTTGTGACTACTATTTTCATTTATATTTGCAAAGCGAAGTTCAAAACTATAAACTAAATAAATTATAAAATATAAAATTGGTGAAAGTGCGTTTAATAAAACAAAACAATAAAGTGTATAATGTTTAATGGTGCCAGCATATTTGATGTAAGCCCAATTGACGTTCGGTTAGTAAGTGCCACCGTGGTGTGATGGTAGCGTGCTCCGCCTGCCACACCGTACGCCCTGGGATTCGCACCCTGGGCAAAGCAACATCCAAATTTTAGAAATAAGGTTTTTCAATTAGAAGAAAATTTTTCTAAGCAGGGTCACCCCTCGGCAGTGTTTGGCAAGCGCTCCGAGTGTATTTCTGCCATGAAAAGTTCTCAGTGAAAACTCATCTGCCTCGCAGATGCCGTTCGGAGTCGGCATAACGTACGACCAATTTGTAGGGAAAATTAAGAGGAGCACGACGCAAATTGGAAGAGAAGCTCGGCCTTAGATCTCTTCGGAGGTTATCGCGCCTTAATTTATTTATTTATATGGCAACATAGGTACTTTTGTACAAAGCTGTCGCTCCAACTTTTTTTTGTTCATTTGACTACTAAAACGGTCAATTACGAATCAACGATTTGTGCGCAGTTGATTCAACATCTTGTTGCGATGGATAAAAATTAACAGAAATTTCGGTTGAATTGAACCGTATTTCGGTTGATTTTGCCAGTCTTTTTCTTTCAGTGTAGTGTTGCTGGGTTTTTGTACTGTTGAGATTCAGAAGGGAAGAAATACGCATAATTTTTTATGGCCCTTATCAAGAATATTGAAGACGAATGAATAATGGTAATAATTAAAACAATATTAATGAAAATACTGTTATTCATTTACATACATATCGTTTTTAAGTTTACTGACATTAAGGTTAATCTGTGTTATTTATTACCCCAAAAATGTTATTTATCCGACTTAACGAAATACAATGCTCACCTTTTTTGTGGCTTCAATATTAAGGGTATAATACTTTAGCGAATTGTTGAAAGTATCTGAAACGAAAAAATTTAAAAAACATATACACGTTAGTATTTATAACTTTGGTTTTTAAAACTGTTAAACAAAAACTCATATTGATACAAACTTATTGACAAAACCATATTTTAATGACTTCCATTACAATTTCATCATAAAATATACACTTTTTTGGACTTAAATATACAAATATTTTTGTATGCATCGAATTTAACAAACTTTGCAAAAATAATTTTTTTTAGTATAGGTTTTCTTTGTGGATTTATTTATGGTTTTCATCGAATTTTTTTCACGAATCGATTTGTTGAATACGTAATAGACAAACGGGTAGACTACGGACCTCATTCTCTATTGCGAAGCGGACCTTCGTTTCGCCTCTTTGTAGTATGTTAAGCGATCACGGCACACGGCACGGACGAAAACCGCTGATTCTTATGTGACAAAAGTAAATAGAAAACTATTTATAACGAATCGTTCGTCAAATTTAAACAAAAACAAGTAAGGACGGGACTGCCTTTGGCTGTGCCAAAGACTTCACCTTTCATGAATGGGGCTGAACAAATCTTATCCCGTTCTTAATCTCCAAATATTCGGATGTATAAGATAAGAAATATATTTTGTGAACAGATGTACATACCTAAACGATTTTAAGATAAATATAAAATAAAAAATGGCAAAATCTGAACGATCGGTTGTATGGGATATATACTATATATAGCTCCGATCAAAGTGATTTTTTAATGAAATCTTCTATAATACATTAGAATAAATATCACCAAGTTTAACGTTTTTATATTGGAAATTAAGGGAGAAATGGCAAAAAACTCCATCTGAACGATCGGTTGTATGGGATGGGGTATATACTATATACATATAGCTCCGATCAAAGTCATTTTTTCAGGAAATCTTTTATGATATATTAGAATAAATATCACCAAGTTAACCGTTTTTATCTTTTAAATTAAGGGAGAAATGGCCAAAAATATTTCTATCTGAACGATCGGTTGTATGGGATATATACTATATAGCTCCGATCAAAGTGATTTTTTAACGAAATCTTCTATAATACATTAGAATAAATATCACCAAGTTTAACGTTTTTATATTGGAAATAAGGGAGAAATGGCTAAAAATCTTTCTATCTGAACGATCGGTTGTATGGGATATAACTATATATAGCTCCGATCAAAGTGATTTCTTCAGGATATCTTCTATGAGATATCACCGAGCTTCACGTTTATACTTTCTAAATTGCGGCAGGAATTACCAAAATCGTCTTATCTGAACGATCGGTTGTATGGGAGATATATATGTTATAGTGGTCCGATCCTACCGCCGTCATGTCTAATATAATACAAAAATACATCCTTGTGCCAAATTTCATTGAGATATCTCAAAATTTGAGGGACTAGTTTGCGTTCAAACAGACAGACGGGCGGACAGACGGACATGGCTATATCAACTCAGTTCGTCGCCCTGATCAATTCGGCATACTTAATGGTGAGTCTGTCTTCTATATTTCTCAACGTTACAAACATCCAACCAAAGTTAATATACCATTTCATGTTCATGAAAGGTATAAAAAACAGACTATTTTCGGTTGTATATTCGAATACTTATAGAACAGTGATCGGCAAAAATTTAAATGCAAGTGTTTGGTGACAGCTAGAACAATAGGGTGGGTCAAATTTATTATGAAAAGGCACATCCAGTTTCTGAATCTATGGCTCATATTGAGTAATATTGCCCATGGACCATAGGTCTGAAATGAATTTCGAGCCTCCCTAATTTTGTTAGCAAATTATATATCAAAATTTTCTCACTTGAATATGTGTAAAGCAAGTCTGGCCCAATTGAGCTATGGCGCGCCGACCACTATATAGTTGAGTTGACAGTTAAAAGGGAGTGAGTATCATGCCATAACCTTTCTTGCCAACAACAATTTATTTAAGATCACGACGCGAATGAGTTGCATCTTATGTACGATTCCGGTAAAGTTAGAGCTCGTTTCAGTTAACTTTCTTCATTGGTTTATAATTCGATTTTTTTTTCATATTCAATTTCAATAAATACATAATTTATAACGTATTTTGCTGTTCCCGATTTAAGTTAGCATGAACGCTACAGTCTTATCATCTCCGTAATGATCAGCATTTCAATAATATAGGTATATCGTGATTTTTGAGCGAAACCAAAAAACCTTGGTCTATCGCGCCCTCTATATGTATATTCCGTATGCCCTACTTTTATGGGTTTCCTTCCAAATTCCTGTTTTCCAACCAATATTGAGGATATACTTCCCCATTTTTAATGTCATGCGTCGAAAATCTGCCCATGGAAATCCGCCGGCAAATGCTAATCCCTAATATAAAGCACATAAATGACTCCGAAAAGAGTCACATAGGAACAAATTATGAGCTGTTTATGAGTGTAATAAGAGTTTTATCGGACTCCTATTTAGGCTCACATAATGTTTGAAAAACAGCTCATATAGGACGACCATTGCAAGAAGGGAAATACACTCATTCCGCTATTATAAATGAGCTTATAATGAGCGTAATGGATCCGAGTTAAAACTCCTTTCTGACTCTTTTTTGACTCCGAAAATTTGCTGGGCATGGACGCTTCCGTAATTATGCGCATGTAAGTATTATGAACTTTTTTGATTGCAACAACAAATTACCTCCGTTATATATCCCGGTGCGGCCGATGATGGTAGCGTGCTCCGCCTACCACACCGAAGATCCGGGGTTCACGCCCCGGGAAAAGCAACATCAGAAACTTTAGAAACAAGTTTTTTCAATTAGAAGAAAATTTTTCTAAGCGAGATCGCCCCTCGGCAGTGTTTGCCAAGCACTCCGAGTGTATTTCTGCCATGAAAAGCTCTCAATGAAAACTCATCTGCCTTGCAGATGCCGTTCGGAGTCGGCAGGAAACAAGTAGGTCCCATCCAGCCCATTTTTACAAAAAAAGAAATAGGAGCACGACGCGAATTGGAAGAAAAGCTCGGCCTTAGATCTCTTTGGAGGTTATCGCGCCTTACAGTGTATATCCCGGTTGGTGTGTCAAGTCTTCGTATGTCTTCGATAAGCCTTGACGTCAGATATTATACTTTCCAGCATAGCTTCCCGATATGCTGCAAAAATCCACCCTAAACGGGTCAATCCTAATCCTATATTTAATGCATACAAATGACTCCGAAAAGAGTTATATAAAACGTAAGGAGTCTGATCGGACTCCAATTTAGACTCACTTAGTATATGAAAAAAGGCGCATACCGGACGATGATTGCAAGAAGGGAAAAGGATTCATTTTCCAAAATAAGCTCAAAAAGAGCGTATACGCTCCAATTTGGGATAACTTTGTGACTCATTTAAGACTCCAAATGTTTTCTGGGAAGCTTTTCTTTTCAAATAAACACAAATTTGAATGTCAACTAATAAGCTCAGTGTTCCCAGATTTTATACACTTTTGCAAAATAAAGTATATAACTTTGAAAAACTTAACAGATTCTTTTTATATAAATCAGATCCGACAACATATCATTTGACAATGTTCGAAAATATATTACTTTTAAGTGAAATATTTGAATGTATAACACTGCATACATAAAAAATTAACCGTCAACAATTGCTTAAGGAAGTTACACCACACTTCAAACGCCACAAAACAATTCAGAAGCCAAAATAAGCTAACAAATACAACGCACCTCAAAACTTAATTTTTGATTTCAAAATAAGCTGAACCACTTGACAATGCAAGCTTCTTAAGTTCTTGTCTTGGTAAGGCCACCTAGTTCTGGAAAATAGACCATACAAAGCACTTAAGTTCAAGTGGTATTTGAAAGAAATTTTATTAGAAACTAAAAGGTGCATAGCACTTGAATCAAAATGTACAAATACCTTTGTTTATACACACATACATCTGTGTTTACGTAGCGACGAATTGGTGAGCCGGTGGGTTATGAGGTTGGAGAGTGAGAGTAGGAGGTAAGAGGTTACAAGGTAGGGCGTAGAAAGTATGAGGGCCAGTGCCGAGAAGGGTAGATAGTAAGGTGGAAGGTAGAATTAGAAAGGTGTGAGGTATGCGTAGGACGTTAGGTTGAACTGGCCGATCAATAAAAAGCTCACATTGACTGAAACTATCCATAGTGCTGTGGGGTAGGACGAATTAGGAGGTGGGATGTGTGAGGTATGAGACAAATGTAAGCGTGGAAGATCGGAGAAAATTATAAAGGGGTATTAAGTGGGGTTTATTGAAAGCTTAGGTAACGCTCCATCAAACTAGGGTCTAGAAGAGGCCCCACAAGCCCCTACTGAATAAAATGCAGTTTTTATATGCTATGTACGAGTACGCACACATACGCGGTTTGAGGTGTTGAGGGTCAGCAGCTTTTCGTACCAAAAAAAGATCGACCAAGAGGATGCCATACGACATACGATGTATTTTAGCGTGGGATTTGTCCGAGAGTGCTCCTACATTGAGTTGATCGGTGGCCATAATAACAACGGTATTAGGTACAACAGCAGCTGAACTGGCGGACCCAGGTGCACTCCATGGTAGCTGCTTGCTCTGCGTGGTCGTGGACTACAATGAGAGTTGCGAGGAATCCCCGGTTAGTGTGACCCACACCCTCCCTCGGCCATTATAACTGGACAATTCGCAGGACGTTGCTTATCCCGCGTTCGCACAACAATATAAATTGCAGGGGGTAGTGTAGCATATTAACGCTGGTCGACCAGCTCAGGTGGAGCCAAGGATTAGGTAGCCATTAGGCTTCGAATCTCCCTCCCTTAGTTTCGGAAACGAGCGAGATAACCGTAAAAACGCGACTCGTTACGCTGGCATGCGAATGTTGACACCCATGTTAAGGCAGCACCCCATACACTCAGGCCGCCAGTAGGAGATATCGGGTTGCCTTAAAAACGTTAATACCTCACTCGAGTAACCTGCGAGAAATGAAGTGTTAAGAGCAAGTTTATTTATTTTACCCTTAATTCGTAATGATAGAGTTGATATATGAACTGCTTGTTTTGGCACTCAGTGAATTTCGTCGATAGATCATCACCTTCAGTGTGCCTTGCTGTTAATGCCCAGCTGTGGGATGTTTGTCGTGCATATCATATATTGCAGTTGTTGTTTGCGAACCTTTGTGGTATAGAAGAATGTTAGTTTTGTATGCGCAAATCAAATTACTGAGAAGATCGACCTAATTAAACGCAACGTTTCAGAGGCAGAGGAAAGAGAGCTTGGAGGAGGAAACTATGAGGAAAAGAAGTACAAGCGGGAGGAAAAAGAGGAAGGCAGAAAGCAATCCAATGTCTTCGAGGATTTAGTTTCGAACTAAGCATTGTTGATATTGGCTGAGTAGCAATGTTGAAAGTTTATCTTTACACCCAGATTCAACTTCTATCTAAAAGAAGAAGGATATTCGCGTCTTCTGACGTGTTTGAGAGTTCTTGATCCCATACACAGGTATGTATGTGGTTTCGGTGGAAACTCGCTGCGTTGTTTAAAGAACTCTTTTATGCCTTGCCGTTAAAGCTAGTTAGGTCGGAGCTCCTATTGAGTCTTCTATATCATGGAACGGAACGGTCATGTCTTTCTCAAAAACCTTCCTTAGTTATGTTCAATAGGGCGATTTTGGCAGCGCATACTTTTCTGGGCTGTAAAGTTAGTTTGAACAGCAGCCCATCGCAGCCCCAAAAAATTTCAGTTTGGTCAGCGATATCACTGCGTCAATAGGATTCTTCAAAACTCCAAGGTAAAAGCTCTAAATATTATAATGGATCTAACTATGGTCGATAGGGTATTGAATCTACTTCAAAGCTCCTCTGGCACCCCAATTTTGCTCTTGCAATAACTTTATCCATGAAGGCCCGAAAAGGGTTTCCTTCAAACCATAATTGCCAAGGGATGACGGAAAATCGTTATCGATAAGTTATTATGTCTTAAACTTGAATTCGAAGCGTATGGACACCAGCACCCTTATGAACCAGACATTTTTGCTATTTTTATTAAAATGGTGCTTTTACTGATACTCACCCCTAAGCAATCACCTGCAACCCAGATGGCCCACTGTTACTCCTGCCCTGTGTAGACGCATATTTCAGTTACAAAATTAATTATTACGGACTGCCTTCAAACTTTACTAAGTAAATGAAGATTTAAAGGCTTACGCAAAACATTTGTAATTGAAATTTCACAATTGTGAAAAGTCTTTCAGTATTTGAAAGTTTGGTATTAATGGAATTGCATTTGCTGAGTTTACTCGTAGTAGACATACCTTTTGTATTTTCTATCTAATATATAAAATTCTTCTGTCACGGTGTTAGAGGCTTAACTCCTCCGAAACGGCTGAACCGATTCTCATGAAATTTTGTGAGCATATTGGGTAGGTCTGAGAATCGGCCAATGTCTACCTTTTTTTCGCTACGTACCTAGGGTCTTGGATTAAAACGTGGGCCCGGGTACCCCTAGAATGTGTTTATACAATATGGATATCAAATTGAAGCTGTTGATGTGTGCTATAATACAGGGATGAGTGATTAGGATCTCGAGATATAGGCCAAAACATGGACCCGGATACCCCTAGAATGTGTGTGTATTGTGGATATCAATGAAAGCTGTTGCTGAACTGTTGCTCTAAAGTTCATTGTGATATTCGATTAGTCGCATCAACCTGGCAAAACTGATAAATATGCATGTGAAGCCGAAATAAAGACAAGAATTAATAATACCCACTTACCTATTTACATACGTCCTATTCCATTTGCCTGAAATTTCGTATATAAATTTGCCTATATTATTATTTACGATGCTTTTTTCCGGGAAGTATACCACAGACGGACTGGAAATGGGAATAAGATTAGGACTGGGACTGAGGCTCGGAGTGGGACTGGGACTGAGACTCGGAATGAGACTGGAACAAAATACATACCACCCTCTGGGACTGGCAATAAGAGATGTAGAAGAAGGAGAAAAACTTGAGAGAAGAGAAAAGAGAGAAGGAGACTGAGAAAGAGATAGAATGAGACGAAGATGGAGATGAAGCGAAGAAGACGGAGGGAGGAGTGAATAAAAAGATTAGGAAAAAGTTTAGACGGGTAGGGCAGAGTTAGACGGAAAAAGCTGATTAAAATGTATGTAGATAGGCAAAATTTAGGGCAGAACAACGTCTGCCGGGTCTGCTAGTTATTAATAATATTTTCTCCATAGGAAAGATATATTACCGCAAATAATTGAAATTTCGAAATTGAAACGAGAAAAAGGTTATAAAACTTCATAACAATTAATTAAGTAATTAAGTTTAGATTCGAGGGCCTTTTTCTATATTAAGGAGGTGACTAAATTCTTCTTTCTATTTTTCCTTTCTGATGCTTTGCAAATATCAAGTATCCGTATTATCTTTCTGTTACTTTTGACCCTTATTAGCCTCCGAGGCTACTTAAAAACCGATCGAAAGATTCCAAGTCTGTTATGAGTTTTCTAATGATTTCGACCCGTGTGCTACCCAAATAAGCTTTTCCCCCTGTTGTTGTTGTTGTTGCTGCTGTAGCAGTGCATTTAGAGGACTTTGTTGGCAATTTGTGAGTGGTCGTGCCATTGAATGTGGCGAAGCACTGTTAACGCAACAACATGGAAGAAATATGTGGTACATACATGGCGTATACGTAATTTTTATATTCAGCTGAGCAGAGCTCACAGCGTATATTAATTTTGTTCGCGTAACGGTACCCCGTAACGGCATAAACTAATCGAAATTGATATAGACTTCTATATATCAAAATGATCTGGGCGAAAAAAGAATTTCATTTAGCCATGTCCGTCCGTTCTGTCCGTAAACACGATACCTTGATAAATTTTGAGGTATCTTAATCAAATTTGGTATGTAAGTTTCCTGGGCACTTATTCAGATCGCTTTTTAAAATGAACGAAATCGGACTATAAACACGCTCACTTTTTCGATATCGAAAATTTCGCAAAAACCGTAAAAGTGAGATAATTCATTACCAAACACGGATAAAGCGATGAAACTTGGTAGGTGGGTTGACCTTATGACGGAGAATAGAAAACTAGTAAATTTTGGACCATGGGCGTGGCATCGCCCACTTTTAAAAGAACGTAATTTAAAAGTTTTCAAGCTGTAATTTGGCAGCTGAGTATGTAATGTTCGGTTGCACCCGAACTTAGTCTTTCTTACTTCTTTTGTATGCACACTTCATACAAAATCGAAGTTCGATTTTGAAAATCGAATAATCGTTAATTTGCGAACACTCGATTAATAATGATATAGGTTTCCTTTTAAAAATAATAGAGTACTTTGTACTCAAACCACCTTTATAGTTTGTAGACATCATTAAATTTTCTTAAGTTGTATTTTAACAACATTACAACCAGTACGTTGCGAATCTAAAAAGTATTTTGAACTTTAGTAATAATTTAAAGTCTGACTCCAAAAAGAAATTCATACAAATTTATTAGCATCAATGAGATAAACTTAGTTTACACTTTTCACATTAATCTTACATTCTATTATTTCCTAGATATGCTTCTTGACAGTACTAAGTAATAATGACATAAACTTAAAACCAAATACCAACTAAATGAACTACATCTTTCTAAGTAAGTATACTTCCAACTTATTTGAACTTTCTTACATTAACTAATTTCTAATTAAAGTTAGCAGCAATGCAACAACAATGAAGTAATTATTGCGGAAGTAAAACAGCAATAAATCACAACATGAAATATTTGAGCGCCAAAATGGAACCGAGCACTTGAAGATTTACTACACCAAGAAAATCTTCATTACTTTTTAATGGTGAAAATATTAAAGTATTTTATTTTTAGTTGGATTGTTGTATATAATTGTGCTCGGAAATTAAAAATAATGCTCCATGAGGCTTACGTTTTGAAACTTTTACAAAATGTTGTTTCTCTTTCAAAGCAAATGCATGAGTTATGGCTTTTCTTTTTGTGAAAAATGTTACCCGCATGTTGCACTCTTGAATTCAAACTATTGACCTAAATCATCTGGCACTCTACCAAATAGCTGAATTTGTAGGTAATAATACCCATTTTCTTATTCAGTGGAAAATATTTTGTGGAAGGAACAAACAAAGTAACAAGAGGGCTGGGAAAAACCAGCAGGGCAACATCATTTTCTGAAAAGAGAACACCATTAGGTAAACGATAATCCGTATTGGACTGGTTCAGCTACATATGCTATATATAAATTTTTAGAACTTTCAGAGCTTTAACTTTTAAAAGTCGAGTACATTGAGGAACCGGGTACTTTTTCAAAGCCGGGTAATTTTCATATCCCAGTACTTTTTTAGAACGGAATTCTTGTTTAGAATCGAATACTTTTTCAGAATCGGGTTCTTTTCTGGATCCGAGTACATTTTTAAAGCCGGGTAGATTGAGGAACGAGTAGACGTTCGAATACTTATACTTCTAGAGCCCTAATCTTTTGCGGATGGGGGTACTTTTTACGAATCAGACCAATTTCGGATCTGTGCGCTGTTTAGAGCCGAGTACTTTTTCTGGATCCGCTTACTTTTTAGAACCGGGTATTTTTTCGGAAATGGATGCTTTTCAAAACCGAGTAGGTTTTAGGACCCGGGTACATTTTTAGAGCCGAGTAATTTTGCGGATCCGGTTACTTTTACAGAACAGGGCCCTTTTCGGAGCTGGATACTAATTTAAAACCAGTTACTTTTTCAGATTCCGGTAACTTTTCGGATCCTGCTGCTTATTTAGCTGCTGGTACCTTTTCACAAACGTTTTTTTATTCGGATTCGATTACTTTTTAGAAGCGATTATTTTTGAGAACCGATTAACTTTGC
This sequence comes from Eurosta solidaginis, assembly GCA_029619165.1. NCBI lineage: Eukaryota > Metazoa > Arthropoda > Insecta > Diptera > Tephritidae > Eurosta > Eurosta solidaginis. The sequence continues at coordinate 49,453 of JARSSU010023211.1, forward strand.
ATATCCCGGAAGTTTTTGCTTATCCGGGTAGTTTAAGTGACTGATGGAAGCCGGTTATTTCAGAAAAGGTATTATTGTTTGTCATATTTATTGTGTGTTGAAATTGTTATCACATCAGGTGATCTCGGGTAGACAGCCAGTCTCATTTTTGGGAATAATCGGTACTACATGCTATGTGGTTGTTACTAAGGCTTCTAAGTTATGGGAAGAACTTGTTATTAAATTTCCTAGCTTAAAGCAGCATCAATAAGCCTCATGAAGTGTCCTGGAAGATGCTTTAGGCCGGACTATAGTCTTATCGGGGCTCGACATTGGCAAAGGAGGAAGAGGAATGTCTCCACCCTAAGAACTAAGAGAAAAAAGATTACCGTTCACTTGGTATTTACAACTTACGCGAGTTAGCTCAACGGAGGATCTACTAGCGCGATTTATAGCTAGATGAAAAGCGTTTAACCGGTTAAGTGCTTATTAAAGAAGAAGAGCAATCCTGGGGCGCTTGACTGCGACAATTCTTGATAAAAAAAAAGGTAAGGCGCGATAGCCTCCGAAGGCATTTTAGGCCGAGCTTCTCTTCCAATTTGCGTCGTGCTCCTCTTGCTTTTACCTACAAATGGGCCGGACGGGACCTACATGTTTTTTGCCAAATTCTTGTTTGGTGGAAAGCCACACAAAAAGCAACCTACCTCAAAAAATTAGAGGGGATATGCAGACTATCAATGCTTTGCATTACGGGAGCCTTGGAAACAGCCCCGACAGCTGCACTGTATTACATTCTGCACACTCCACCTGTAGTAGCAAAAACATAGCTTTAACAACTGCAACCAGGCTCGGTGCCTCGGGGTAGCTTGAGAGCCGACCATACGGCCATAGTAGTATAGCGTCATCAATCACAAGACGAACAGACTACCTGATTCCCTATCTGCGCTTCGAAGGCGATCTTAAGACCACAATAGAGGTGGACGGTTGGCGCAAGGGTGCTCAAATGGCGGACGAGGCGATACATGTGTAAACAGATGGTTCCAAAGTAGTGGAAGGAGTAGGGTCTGCGGTATACTGTGCTGTTCCGGAAATAAACAGATCCTACAGACTGCCGGATCACTGTAGAGTTTCCCAAGCTGCAATCGTGTTAACTTTTATATTGACAGTCAAGCAGCAATTAAGGCAATAATCTCGCATAGCACAGCATCTAAATGCGTGTTAGAGTGTAAGCAGTCTCTGGAGAGAATCGGGACAGGGAGAAGCATATATCTATATTGGGTCCCAGGGCATATGGGAATAGATGGGAATGAAAAAGCGGATGAACTAGCTAAAAAGGCGCATCCCTTGAAGCTTGCTCCGTAGACGTCCCAATTAGACTGGGCGAGATTAAGGGAATGCGAGAGGTGCACATGATCGACCAAGCAGGAGAGGCGTAGGTTCAAACGCGGGGCTGTAAAGTGTTGAAGATTATGTGTAGGTCTTACAACCTTATTCTAACAAAGTTGCTTCCATCATTAAAAAGAGAGGACTGTAGACTCATGACGGGTATTTTGACCGGACACTTCCCTCTGGCGTCACATGCCTTTAAATTAGGCTTGGTCAGTGATAGCAGATGTAGGAAGTGCGGGCTGGAGGAGAAAACGATCGTGCAAGTTCTGTGCTCGTGACCTGCGCTTGCCAGGCTAAGGCTCCAGCTATAAGGGGTGATACAGCTGTCAGATCTAGAAGCAGCAAGTGGCTAAAATCCTAGGAAGCTTCTAGTATTTGCCAATAGGACGGAGTTATTTTATAACATATGTCCTGGTTTTTGATAGGGTTTTTCAGTTTGGTCGTTAAAACAAACTTCTGGTAACACTACGGACTTATTCAGTCTATGTGAGGTCCTCATGGACCGGCCAGTTCAACATAACCTAACCTGTGCCGACTCCGAACGGTATCTGCAAGGCAGACGAGTTTTCACTGAGAGCTTTTCATGGCAGAAATACACTCGGAGGGCTTACCAAACACTGTCGGGGGTAGACCCTGCTTAGAAAAATTGTTTTCTAATTGAAAACCTTATTTCTAAAATTTTGATGTTGCTTTGCCCGGGCATACGGTGTGCTAGGCGGAGCACGCTACCATCGCACCACAGCGGAGCCAATTCTTGATAACTAAACATTTTTCCCACCGAAGATTACATCTAGCGTCCCACTTATTCCATCCATGTAGGACTCAGTCTCCGTCAATACATGGTCTATTAGTTTTTAGCACAATGAACCTTTTAGTACGAGTTTTTGAGAGCTGATTTTTCTAACAATAACAAACGTTTGAAGGGCCATCACAATGGAAGTATATCCAGAATTCTCTGTAGTTTTTATCGGAAAGTACCGCTGTCAATATAAATGATGCACGCATGAATAATAAGCTAAAATCACTTCCCTACAGTAAAGGCTTACGACTATGAAAAGCATAGTAGTAGTTTTCTAACAACTATTCCCAGATAGATAAGGTGGAAGACGAGAAGGCTCAGGAAGTTATAGCGATGAGCACATCGATACGTCAAAGGAAAGAACGCTAGTAAAATCAACATAGACGGTTTTTTATTCCTTATTTAACAAACAATCCAGAAAATTGAGCGCATTATGGTTAATTCGACCCAGATATTTGTCAAGAAAACAATTTGTTTACAATTTTTTTGTTGTTATATCGGCCTACTGATTTGTAAGATCGCGGGTTCGAATCGAGCTCAAGGCCTAACAATAATTTTTTATCATTATTACAAATTTGTTTATTTATTTCAACAGAAGAGAAACTCGGTGTTAAGATAACGATATTTTGTAAAAATTACAGATTCTCGATCATTCTAACAGATTTTTCTGTTATAATAACTTCACTCATTGGTCTTTACAACACCGAACAACTGTCAGTATAATGAAAATGCATTTGTTAGTTTTAAAGAAAAAGTTATGCCCCGGCACTCACTTCTGCTTGGTTTTTACGACCATGGTGTTACAGAAATCTCTGTCAAATCAACAGCCGTCGTTGTTATTTTCACATTCTCTTTGGAATCCATAAGAATTGGTAACCGAACAGAGCTGTGGCTAAAGTTTGACGAAAATAGTTTTTTTGTTGTTCATTTCACTGTTTAAACAGTCAGCTCATAAGCAAAACATATGCGAAGTTAATTCAACAGTTATTTGCGATGGGTAAAAATTTAAATAAACTTCGATTGAATTGACCGGTATTTGATTGATTGTTCCATCTTTTTTCTTTCAGTGTAGATGACCAAAAAATTTGACATATTTTCCTCCCACAGTCATCCACTCGCACTTTAAATACAAACTTAGTTTATCCCTTAAGTTCGGGACCGCTTCGGGACTATCCCAAAACCATTTTAGGACTATTTCGGGATAAATTCAGGATTGGTTTCGGAACATGTCTGAGTCGATTCGGGTTTATTTCAGAACCATTGCGGGATCAATTTTCGATTTCTTCTGGATCGCATCGGAGTTTTTAAGGGACATAGATAGCACAGTCTTTAAAGTAGTCTGAACTTGGACCTCTTTGTGACTTTTCTAATCCGCGAATAAAGTACCCGACCTATGGTTGTTTTGTATATAATGCGGTAAAATAATATTCGCTCCAGTGCAGACATTGATCCATACTTGTAAAAGCAAATCCGAAATGATCTCTAAATAGTGAGATAGATCATATACAAAGAGTCCGGGAAGTATCCACAAATAATCTCGAGATGATCCCGAAATAATACAGAATGATTTGGAAATAATTCTGAAAGCAATGTCGAAGGAATCCTGGAATGATTAAAAAAAATTCCAGAAAAAGTTCCGAACAGTTATGGCATGATCCCAGAATAGTCCCGCAAGCAAACATGAAATGATTTTGGAATGATTCCGAACCAACACCGGAATAATCTTGAAATTGTTTCGATATACATAGTTCCGAAACCATCTTAAACGATCTCAAGTTGATTCTGAAAAAGCCATAAAACGATGCCGAAATGGGCGTAAATCGGTCCAAAAAACAGTCCTTAAAGGATCCTATAATGATTGTGTATGAGTTCCGAATAGATTTAGGAAACAATGTTGACAAGGCTCCTAAGTGATCGAGAAATAATACCGAAATATCGATATCAGGATACCAAAAAAAATGTGGTAGTTATCCCGAAAAAACCCTGTAGCGAAAATCGCTGCGGAATGATGCTGAAATAATCTAGAGATTATCCGAATATAGCCCTTAAGCAATCGCAAGCTATACAATAGATAGCTTTATGAAATATTTGTTCAATACGTAGTATGTAATTTTGATATAAATTTTTTTCAATTACTCCCCACAGTGCTACTTATGGGTCATCTGCCCGTACGTGGTAATTTCTGTCGTTTTTCACCCACTTACATCACAGTCAGTCGATTATTTCTGAATCCAACAAAGTGTGCCGGTCGCAGAATTATCTACTTAATGTCAATAAAATCGACTGCCAGCAAGGGACATAACAATTTATCAAAACAAACCAAACGAGCAGCGAGTGCTGCAAGTGAAACTTTATGGTTTTTTTATTTTTAATATCAGTCGGCTTTTATCAGCGTTTTTTATGACAGACGTAATAAACACAAGCATAATATTTTCATAAAAGCTTCTTACAACTTTTAGCAAAGGTGTGCAATATTTTGATGATTTTATATAACAGAAAATGTGTACTTGGAACAAAAAACCAGCTTTGCCCTTGCTATTATATGTTTTCATAATCAACGATAACATAGAATGCCAGTGTAATACATATCGACGCAAATACTGTTATAACACTAATTATGCAGGAGAAAAAAAGACTAGTGTATTTTAGAGGATGTTTGTTTTATGGATGGCGTTGTATAGCAGGATTGTCATGTAGATAAAAAAATAACTAATTTTTTTAGTGGATTTTCCGACAGAGTTCATAAATGATGTAGTTGGAACCATTTTCCAAAACACATTTTCTGACAAAATATTTAAACCTTTAAAACTTGTTTAAAAGAAACAAATTGAGCACACAGTTACAACAGACAAACAAACAACAACAACTAAACACAAAACAATAAAACGCACCAAACGCAACTAACACACAATAAAGGTCAAACGATTAGAATTACTGACTTCTACCTGCCGCAGCTAGCCACACAAATCACTGAAAACCACCCTCGGTTCTGAATGAAAACAAAATTGACACTTATAGTGGCACAACGCCGAAACCGTTGTCTCTAAATCAATTTGATAAGGGATGACGAAAAATTGTTCACTTCTATTTACTAAAGTCTTTTTCACCCATTCTAGTCTCTTTATATGGCAATCGTTATGTGGCATTCATATAAAAACTGTGTATTCTAGCTTGAAACGCACCAAAGAATTATAAAGAACCTTTTAAGTGTATGGATAAGTAAAGTATTCTCTTCAACGGCGAATGAAGGAAAACAATGCAACTGCATAGTCAGTCTAGGCTCACTAATATAATAGAATGTGGAGATAGATACACGGATGTCTGATTAGATCATTTTGAAAGCTTGCCGCACCAGATACACAGGAGAATTTTGAGATGATTTTCAAATCATCTGCATAGAGAAGGAGCTTTGAAGAGACCAAACAACGGGATTATTCATTTACAAAGTTAACGAAAAGAAGAGGATCTCAGATGATTCCCTTAGATACTCCTGAAGTGGTAATGAAAGAAATGGATGCAAAATCATCAATAACAACTAAACACTTTCTCAGCGAAAGATACGATTTAATCTAGGAAAAAAATCTGAGTGAAAACCAAAACTGGTCAATTTATTTTATTAAAATTTATTGACTTACTTTTTCAAAGGCTTTTGAACAGTCTGTTTAGACAGTGTCAATCTGAAGCCGATCCTTGAAGGCCGACACATAGTAGTTAGAAAGTACCGCCAGGTTTTAAGCATTAGATCTTTTAAACACGAAACCATGTTGGTTGCACGAAATAATGAATTTTCTCTTTGACGATGTACTGAAATTCCGCCTACCACACGGAGGATCCTGGTTTCACACCCTGCTCAAAGTAACATCAAAATTTAGAAACAAGTTCATTTAAAGAAAGTTTTCTAAGCAGGGTCGGCCCTTGGCAGTGATTTGGCAAGCACTCCGAGTGTATTTCTGCCATGAAAGCTTCTCAGTGAAAACTCATCTGCCTTGGAGATGCCGTTCGGTGTCGCCATAAACAGTCGTCTCGCCAAATCATAGGAATAAATTAAAAGAAGCACGACGCAAATTGGAAGAGAAGCTCGGCCTAAAATCTTTTTGGAGGTTATTCGCGCCATATGTTTATTTTTTAAATAGTTAGCCACATTGGCTTTATTACCACTTTTGAGAATAGGAGTAATAGAGATAAACTGCCACCCATCAAAAATACTCCACTCTCAAGCGATGAGCCTCACAATTTTTTAAAAAGGTACGAAGAAAAACTACTAATATCTGCTTTCTTAAAGAGTTTTATGTTGGTAAGAAAATAACAAAAATAATAATCGTCTTCTGGAAATTTAACGTGTTTAAAATTTTTTAGACGGCACCGACATATACATAAATTTTGCCGACCATTGCTCCCTCGAACCATTAAATTTTCCATGTCTCTAGGCCTGAGGATCGAACCCAGGTACTTAAATGTGAAAGGCCATCTATGTACCATAACAATGTGGAGTGAAACTATTTTTGCTTTTGTTGTTTTGTAGTGAACATCCTCAATATCATGATCCAAACACAGCTTTTTAAGCCATTGCATAAATATCAATATTTTTCTCTCATGTAAAAAGTTAAGTATACGCAGTGGTGTACCTTAATTCAGTGTGCAACACCACACAGTGATTCAAAAGCGGAAAAAGGTACAAATGTCAATGCCCATGTACATGTCCTAATCTGTGGTGATTTTAATGTAGATATATTATCTGATAGTAATAGATCCAGGAACTTGTTTATTAAATTTAACGCTACACGTTTCGCGCCTCAATGCAGACCAAGTGTGCTGGATCTCTTTGGTGCAAGTGGCACTAGAAATATAATGCATATTGACCAATTTCCTTTAGCTGGAATTTCTAACCACGAGTTAATTTTGTTATCTTACAATGTTGAGTTCAGCAAAACTAAAAATGCTGTGAAACTTATGTACAGGGATTTTAAAAAAATTAATATGAATGCTCTCCAGTATGAAAGTTTCGCAGTGGACTGGAATTACTGCTATCTTCTTCCGCATATTGAAGATAAGCTATTTCTTAATGAAAAGTACGTTCTATTTCCACTACCATGCAATTGACAATAAAAATATCCTTGTTCAATAATAGAAATCTTAGAGCTTATCAAAAACCGTAATAATGCTAATAAATATTGGAAGCGTAACCTACTACTGAGCGGTGGAGAGAATACAAAAAATTAAGACAAAATAAACACTATTTGCATCAAGCCAAAAAAATTATCTCAAACCAATTTAATGATAACGCTCCATCAAAAATTCTGTGGAAAATTTTAAATTCGTTAGGAGTTCGTCCGAAGGCTGTAAAAGCTTGCATTATTGATGCAAATTTAATGTAACTCGTATTTCATAGGAATAAATAGACGGCATGACCATGTTTCAAAATTTGTTGTGAATCAGAGCTTAGAATACAACCACTCTAATAAATTTACATTTGTTTCAGGCACTGAAGATGAGATCGCCAAGTGTGTATACAACATCAAGTCGAATGCTGGGGTGTGGAAGGACTTAGTCTACGCTTTTTAAAATTAATATTCCCTCTGCACTCCCCTCTCTACACATCTCATAAACTTTACCATAACCTCATATGCGTATCCAATACCAATGGAAGTAGCAAACATTGTCCTATAGCTAAGAGCAACAACTATGACTGTCCTCAAAATTATAGCTATAAGTATTTTACCAGCTTATACGAAATTGTTTGAAAGGTTTATTGCTAATCAAATAACATCTCACCTGAGCAAGAATAGATTGCTGGCTGACAATCAATCTGGTTTTAGAGCTGGTCAAAGCTGTTCCACAGCCCATGCTCAAAGTAATGGATAATATTCGCCTCAGTCTTGATGGCCAAATACTTACATTTTAATTCTTTTAGATTTTGTAATGCTTTCGATACTGTCAATCACGATATATTACTTTTGAAGCTGAAACATTATTTTTGGGTTTTGACTCAACTTCAATTAAGCTTATTGAAAGCTACCACTCGAGAAGGAACAACAAGTTCAGTGTGGTGAAGTAATTTCTGAACATAGTAAAATTCCCTCAGGGGTAACTCAAGGATCAATCTTGGGTCCTATATTTATTCACAACTTTTATCAACGACATCGTTCATTGCTGTCAAAATTCGTCAATACATTTATATGCTGACGATACTCAGATTTATTGTTCACGCCCAATATGACTAGGGAAGATCTTGTCTTCAGGCTAAACGAAGATCTTGATAAAATATCATTTGGGCAGAAACAAATGACTTTGCCTGAATGTGGAAAAAACACAGGTCCTGCCAATATCGCACTATTCGGTTGATCTAACTGCGCTATCACCATAGTCCTCGATGGAAATATATTACAGTATCATCCGTCGTTACTAGTCTCGGCTTTAAAGTCAACACCCGCTTAACATGTACACATCACATTTCCTATAGTACATCAAAAATATACAATACTTTAAGAAACCTGTGGCATACTTGTTTTTGTCTACCTCATAACATAAAACTTAAAGTAGTTAAGGCTTTGATTGTGCCTCAAATAAGCTATTTTGAAAATGTGTATGGAGATTTAGACTGCGAATCTAAAAATAAACTAAGTTTGACTATTAATAAACGTAGCAAGATTCATCTATTGTAAAAGAAAGTTTGACCACATGTCACCATACTCAAAAAATATACTTGGGTTTAGCATAGAAGTCTATCTAAATGTCCGAAATGTTTTGTGTTTATATAAAATAACTAAATTTCAACAACCTAGATATCTTTATTAAATTTTAAGAGGAACAAGTAAGGAAGGCTAAGTTTCGGGTGTTACCGAACATTACATACTCAGTTGAGAGCTATGGAGACAAAATAAGGGAAAATCACCTCGTAGTAATATGACCACTAGGGTAACCCTGGAATGTATTTGTACGACATTTGCATCAATAGAAGGTATTAAGAGTATTTTAAGAGGGAGTGGGCTCATAGTTCTATAGATGGACACCATTTTGGGATATCGCCATAACGTGGACCAGGGCTGACTCTAGAATTTGTTTGTAGCGACATGGTTGTACGACGGCATATGCTGATGACATTGATATCATCGGCCTAAACACCCGCGCTGTTAGTTCTGCTTACTCAAGCTGGAAAAGAAAGCGGTTAAAGATGGGTTTGATGGTGCATGCATGACTGGACAAAACGAGAGTACCTGCTGTCTATCGACGCAATGAGTCAGCGCATATGCGCCTGGCAACCACGCTACTGTTGCAGCCATAATTTCGAAATAGTAAAAGACTTCGTCCTTTTATTTGGGAACCAGCATCACACTAGCACCAACATCAGCACTGAATCCAGACGAGAATCAATTCTCCCCTGCCAATAAATGCTACTTTGACTAGGTAGGCAATTGAAAAGTAAAGTCCTCGTCTCGCGCGAACGAAAAGCATACTCTACAAGTCACTTATCGTACCCGTCCTGCTATATGGGGCAGAAGCATGGACCATGACAACAGCAGATGAGTCGGCTTTGGGAGTGTTCGGGAGAAAAGTTAATCTTTCGAAGATTTATGGACCTCTACGCTGTTGCGATGGCGAGTACCGAGAAGATTTAATGAGGAGCTGTACGAGCTATACGACAGGACCTCAACATCAGTCCAGCGAATTCAAAACGCAGCGGCTGCGCTGGCGTAGCCATAGTTGCGAATGAAAGATGATGCTCCGGCCAAGAAAGTGTTCTATCGGAACCCGCCTATGAAGCAGAGTAGGGGCGGCCCCCACGCCGTTCGGAAGTGACCAGTGGAAACGATTTAAACTGCCCTTGGTGGGCCAATTGGCGCCGGTTGGCGGAGGCGAAGGAGCGACTGGCGACGCCTTGTTGGACGGCCATAACTCGTTTAGACGGTTAAGCGCCAATTAGCTAACGTACGTAAGTCTGTATAATACCACGACAGTATTCTGCCAAAATTCCAAGGGCTCTTGATTTCGCCTTGAAAAACTTTTTCATTTTCTTCTACTTAATATGGTAGGTGTCACGGCCAAATTTATTAGTTTTCTATTCGGTGTCATAATGCTCAACTCACCTACCAAGTTCATCGCTTATCCGTATTTGGTAATGATGAACTATCTCACTTTTTCGATTTTCGAAAGTTTTCGATTTCGAGAAAAGTGGGCGTGGTTATCGTCCGATATCGCTTCATTTTAAATATCGATCTGAGATGAGTGCCCAGGAATTTACATACCATATTTCATTAGGATACTTCAAAATTTACTCAAGTTATCGTGTTAACGGACGGACGGACGAAGCGGACATGGGCTCAATCGAATTTTTTTCGATACTGATGATTTTGATATATGGAAGTCTATATCTATCTCGATTCCTTTATACCTGTACAACCAACCGTTATCCAATCAATGTTAATATACTCTGTGAGCTCTGCTTAACTGAGTATAAAAATTGTAATTAACCTAGTGAATATGTGCAATGAAAAGACTCCAATCCTTAATGTACTTTTGAGATAAATAAATATAATAATAATAATAATATATATAAATAATATAAAATGTAAGAATTGTGAAACCAATTTTTTCAAAACTTTTCTGATTCACTATTTGAATTTAATTTTTATTTAGTTGTATAAATTAAGCGGAAATGCCCTAATTGCTTTTAAAGGTGAATATTAAATTGAATTTATTTAATATTGGTAAAACGGTGAAAACGTTGAATTAATTAAATTGAATTTATTTAATAATTTGGTAAAAATTTAAACAGTTATCACTTTGTCTGTCCTTATGTCACATTGTTTAAATTTTTCCCAAATTATTAAATAAATTTAAATTTATTTAATTAAATATAATTTCTTTTTCGAAATTGTTTTGAGATATTTTCCCAACTATTTTGGAAATATTTCGGAATTATTACGAAACCACTTCCGGATTATATTTGGTACTGTTTAAAACACTTTCGGATTACTTTGGATCGTTTCCAAGACTGAAGAGCCATTCCAGGATTATTAGGGAATCAGCTAAGAACTATTTTCGATTTTTGGACTACTTTGACACATTTTCGGAACTGTGCTCGGGAGCATTTCAGGATTATTTTGGGATAATTTGTTGGACTATTTTCGAATAATTCTTCAGTGGTTTTGAAATTATTTCTTTAAATTTGTTTGGTATTACTTCGAAAAATGTTTGGTATCCCTTGCAGATGATATCTACATTGTGTTCGGAACCATTTGTGAATTATTTTGGGATTGTTTTCGCAATTTTTTCGAGACAGTTTTGGAAGGATTTTGCAATGACTTTAAAACTATTTCGGAATTGTTTTAGGACTATTTCGCCATTACTCTGAAAAAATTTCGGGATTCATGCCAGATAACTTCCATATTATCATTTGGACCTTTTGCCTTTAATTCACGGTCTTTTCGTTGGAGTGCTTTCAACAAATTTTCGGGACCATTTCTTGTGGTTTATGCAAAAAAGTATGATAACGTGCCAATTCTTTATAGATATCGCTTGAAATGCTTCGGCATCAAATGAAATTGAGACAGCAGCGAAGACAATTCCCCTAGAGCACCCAAAGAGCTGCCATTTTAATAAATGTTTAGAAAATTTGCTTGTTTGAAAACTTTAAGTTTACAGAAATATTAGGCTTGTGAGCAAATATTATTTTCAGCATGCAACATACCATGTGTGCTTGGAAGTTTTTCCTTGGTTAGAAAAAAGAGATGTTTCCAGGTGTTATATTTCACACATCTGCTTAAGTCTTGAACAGATGAAAGGTATTGAGGGACATATCCCGACTTTCCATTGTTTTTGTTTTTATACTCAGTTGAACAGAGCTCACAGAGTATATTAACTTTGATTGTATAACGGTTGGTTGTACAGGTATAAAGGAATCGAGATAGATATAGACTTCCATTTATCAAAATCATCAGTATCGAAAAAACAATTTGATTGAGCCATGTCCGTCCGTCCGTCCGTTAACACGATAACTGAGTAAATTTTGAGGTATCTTGATGAAATTTGGCACGTAGGTTCCTGGACACTCATCTTAGATCGCTATTTAAAACAAGTAAGAACGGGACTGTCTTCGGCTGTGCCGAAGACTTCATACCTTTCATGAATGGGGCTGAACATAATCTTATCCCGTTCGTAATCTCCGAATAATCGGATGTATAAGATAAGAAATATATAGTGAACAGATCTACATACCTTAACGATTTTTAAGATAAATATAAAATAAAAAAACGGGTAGGTACTTTGTGTGAGGATGCAAAGTTTCAGGTTTTTTTGTGGTCTGCGTGTAAAAACTATGACTACGAATCACGTATTTCAAAAATATATGACGAAAACGTAACTATTTGATGAAATTTGATGAATTTTGAAGATTCTAGCCGTAAAAAAGGGGTCAAAATGACAGTTTATATGAAGTATATAATATATATACGACCGATCTCTATGATTTTTTCAGACAACAATATATGCTATATACGTAAGCATTTTGTGAAATTTGAAGCTTCTAACTGTTAAAATGGGGCAGAAATTGCGCAAAGTTTCTTATCTGAACAATCGGTTGTATGAGATATATACTATGTGTACCACCGATCTCAATGATTTTTTCAGACATCAATATATGCTATACACGTAAGCAGTTGGTGAAATTTGAAGCTTCTAGCTGTTAAAATGGGGCCGAAATCGTAAAAAAAATATATATATACTATATATATACTATATATACATCATATATCATATTATATATATACACGATCTCTATGATTTTTCAGACAACAATATATGCTATATACGTTAGCAATCGGTGAAATTTGAAGCTTATAGCTGTTCAAATGGGGTAGAAATTGCGAAAAGTTTCTTATCTGAACAATCGGTTGTATGAGATATATACTATATATACAACCGATCTCTATGATTTTTCAGACAACAATATATGCTATATAAGTAAATATTCGGTCAAATTTGAAGCTTCTAGCTGTTAAATGGGGCTAAAATTTGCGAAAATATATATATATATACTATATATATATACTATATATACCACCATATATATACTATATATACCACCGATCTTTATGATTTTTTCAGACAACAATATATGCTATATACGTAAGCATTCGCTGAAATTTGAAGCCTCTAGCTCTTAAAATAGGGCAGTAATTACGAAAAGTTCCTTATCTGAACAATCGGTTGTGGGGGATATATACTATATATACGACCGATCTCATAAATTTTTTCAGGCAACAATATGTTCAATATACGAAAGTATATGGTGAAGTTTGAAGCTTCAATCTGTTAAATTGGGTAAGATATTACAAAAATCCTCTTTTTCTGAAAAATCGGTTGTATGGAGGATATATGCTATAGTGGTCCGATCCGGTCGGTTCCGACAAATGTCTAATCGGACACCCAAATACACCTGCTCACCAAATTTTATCACGATATCTCAAAAATTGAGGGACTAGTTTGCATACAAACAGACAGACGGACAGACGGACAGACGGACATGGCTAAAACAACTCAGCTCTTCAACCTGATTATTTCGGTATACTTAATGGTGGGTCTATCTATTTTCCTTTAAGGACTTACAATTTTCGGTTTCGTGACGAAATTAATATACCATTTCATTTTCATGAAAGGTATAAAAATAGGTAGGTAATCTGTGTGAGGATGGAAGCTTCACGTTTTTTGTGGTCTGCATGTAAAAACTATGGCTACGAATCACGTATTTCAAAATATATGACGTAAACGTAACTATTTGATGAAATTTGATGAATCTTGAAGCTTCTAGCCGTAAAAAAGGGGTCAATATGACAGTTTATATGAAGTATATAATATATATACCACCGATCTCTATGATTTTTTCAGACAACAATTATATGCTATATACGAAAGCATTTT
>JARSSU010023212.1:0-68734 GCA_029619165.1 Eurosta solidaginis
ATCACTTTAGAGTTTGGAAATGATTGTGGTCCAGAATAAAAGCAATATGGCTTCCATTAGCTCACTTACAGCTCAACATTATTGAGCCAATTTCAAATGTACTTCTTCGCTGAAGCTGCTGGTTATTGTCGGTGATCATACCGTGTGACATCTATAGACGTTTACGCTTAAAATTTGTATGGGACTGCTAAGCGCTCAAACCTTAAATACACTTCTGAAATTGCTGCGAATAAAAATTGTACTACTAAATTTCAATAGGCATTATACTCAGATGTACTGAATATGTGTATAGGTTTCACCCTCTACACTAATTCTATGTATTCTATGCGTGTCGACTATCATCGCAACTGATTCAGCTATATGTTATGCATTATGGCTACCAGAGGTTTGTGTCCCCGATTTAGGTACACCCTGTTCTGTAGCTAGTTACTTAACCACTGCCGCTAGAGGGGGTCTCCTAAGCATTATCTAAGCGATGATAAGCGTTTTTTTTAAATGCAAATGTAAACGTATACGCTTTAAAAACACACGGCTCTTGATACGGTTTCTTCGATTACCTAGCTCTTCTTCAGAAGACATAAGCATGAGTGGAAAACTGACGATAGTTTATATATAGGTATCTTTAAACTGAGATTGAGGCCGAATTAGCTATGAACTTGCCTTAAGTTTTCCAATATGCATTTTATGGCATTCGAAATTTTAAAACATGCTCTGCTCACTGTACACCATAAAGCTCTCGAACATTTTTTAACCTGACATCTCACATACCCATACGTATTTGTTCGATTTAATGATACATACGGCTGTTGGGCAGCTATTCTGTCATATGCGCATAAGACCTCAGAATTTCTGCTGAATTTGTGTGTCGCGATATTATGAATATTAGAGGATGCATTTGCTGTTGAAAACTTAGCTGTATACGGACCAGACATATATCGAAACAGGGAAGTCCACCGGTTTTGAACCGCACATTATTTTAAATGAATTAACTGCTTCTTGTTTTGAATAACTGTATCATTACCAGAGCAAAGTTTTTCGCAATCATTTGAGCTGAGCTGAAATCTGAATCAACACATCCACGCAGGCTAAAGATCTCTACAAGAGGCAATTATCACCATGAAAAAACTATTTCGATAAAACCGATCCCCATAAAAAGTTTAATAGATTTTATATTGAGGTGTATCTGTTAATGGTGTTATCAATTTTGCAATTAGATAGAAACCAAAATTTCTTAAAAAAATCAAAAAAAGTTATAATCGATAAGTTTTTGACAGCAAACTTTCCAATAACAAATCGACAGACTTCGGAAAACAAATCGATGATACGCGGTGATAAAAAATTAAAAAATTTCGATAACACATTGTTAATCGATAGCTTTTCGATAAAAAATCTATAACTTTTTTGGAAAACACGATACATTTTGATAACAAATCGGGCGCTAAATCTTGCGATAGTAAATCCAGAACACTTTGGTAACAAATCGATACCCTTTTGATAACATACCTATAAAATTTTATAAATAGTCGATACATTTTTCATGACAAATCGATAATGCATTGATAACCCTTGTTTATCAAAAGCAAAAATATAACACTTCGATAAGAAACCAATAGCTTGTTCACAAACTTATAAAAAACCTTTCATTTCCTATTCTTTTCTAGCCTTGCCTGCATTGTTCCCACATTTTGCTATATTGTGGTGACTACACTTACGTCTTACATTCTCTACTTCGCCAAACAGCATACCAGTCCCACATAATAGGGCTACACTACACACTATGCCAAATTAAGCACTACGCCTTAACTATACACTACGATTACATTCTGTATGCCTCCATATATCATACCACTTCCAAAAACTACGCAAACGCTTACATTCTGGATTTTCCATATCGTGAGAAAAGATGTTACACTTCGAAAAGTATCATAGATAGTCCAATATCGTACTGATATCACGGCGGCTCGGCAACATGTACCAAGCAACAACAGGGCCAGCATAAAGTGACGACGAACGGCCGATTTCAATTTGCTAAATTGCTAAACAAGCCTTTCATTCTTACATAAAAGAAGCTTGTACTTCAGTCCTCGCAGTCTTTTATAGGTTACCACCCCTACCCGCCTACTAAGACTTCTCGACGCCCCCTCCTACCTTCCTCCAGCTATTACTCTTCCCGTATTCAGTTGCTCAACTGTTGTCAACCAACAATCACCTCATTATAGGAGTAATCTCCGCTAGTATCCATCTTAGTTAGACCACCTCGCTTTCTCGCTCCCCACTCTCTTGGTACGAAATCCCTAAACCCGTACATACATACATTAGAATGTGTTTATAGAATATGGATATCAAATGAAACTGTTGATGAGTGCTTTAGTAGAGGTAATTTCATACCCTGGGTGACTAGGGTCCGAGATATAGGGAAAATGTGACCAGGTACCAATAGATGTGTTTATAGAATATGGATATCAAAGAAGATGTTGATGAGTCTTAGTGAGGGTAATTTTCTACCTGGGTGACTAGGGTCTCGAGATATAGGGCAAACGTGGACCCGGGTACCCTAGAAGTGTTTATAGATATGATATAAAAAGAAAGCTGTTGATGAAAGCTTTAGTAGAGCGTAATTCATACCCTTGGTGACTAGGGTCTCGAGATATAGGCCAATCGTGACCCGGGTACCCTCAGAATGTGTTTATAGAATATTGATATAGAAAAGCTGTTAGTGAAAGCTTAACGAGCGTAAATCATACCCCTGGGTGATAGGGTCTCTAGATATAGGCCATAAAACGTGGATCAGGGTAATAATAGTATGTGCTTAATTATGGTCACAAATAAAGCTGCTGATGTGTGATTTAATACAGAGTAAGTTTACATCGCTGGGTGACTAGGTCTCGACATATAGGCCAAACGTGGAGCCGGGTACTCCTAGAACTGTGTGTATATGAGTATCAATGAAGCTGTTGCTGAGAGCTTTAAAGTAATGTTCATTGTGATATTCGATTTAGTCGCATCAACCGCAAAAAACTGATAAATATGCATGCGAAGCCGAAATAAGACATGAATTATAATAGTCAAATACCTATTTAAATACGTCCTATTCGATTTGCCTGAAATTTGGTATATAAATTTGCCTATATTAGTATTTACGATGCTGTTTTTCGAGAAGTAGACCAGGGACGGACTGGGACTGGATTTGGGACTAGGACTGGACTGAGACTGAGACTCGGAGGTACTCGGACTGAGACTCGGATGGGAATGGAACAAACATACATACACCTCTGGGACTGGCAATAAGAGATGAAGAAGAATGAGAAAATTTGAGAGAGAGAGAAGAGAGAAGGAGGGACTGAGAAGACATAGAATGAGGACGAAGATGGCGGTCAGATGAAGCGAAAAAGATGGAGGGAGACTGGACAAAAAGATTAGGAAAAAGTAGTATCGAGGGGAGGGGCCAGTATGTACGACGGAAAATGCTTTTGAAATGTGTGCAGATAGGACCAAAATTAGGCACAGAACACGTCTTCTCTGCCAGCGTCTGCCAGTTGAAGATAAACAATGAACCATTTCTGTACA
This sequence comes from Eurosta solidaginis, assembly GCA_029619165.1. NCBI lineage: Eukaryota > Metazoa > Arthropoda > Insecta > Diptera > Tephritidae > Eurosta > Eurosta solidaginis. The sequence goes on from JARSSU010023212.1 coordinate 3,568, forward strand.
CACAAATACAAAGATAAAAAACTCTGAGGAGAATCGTTAACCGAACGACAGTCGGTGGCGTCCGTCTGCTCCATGCACATTCACTGGTATCAATGTCTAGTATAGTAGCAAAACACAATATAACTGTGGTAATATCTTTCAGGTCGCTTGGTTAGTTGGTTATTTTGAGCTTCATTAGTTTGTTTGCGTTTTCCTCGTTAGTTTGTTTTTTGTTAGACTTGTAACACATATTTATCGTCTATTTATACGTATATGCATTAAAGCCCCGTCACATACGATTTTTGATGCGGGATCGTTGCATGTATTTGCATTTGAAGCCACAAATTGCGCATCCCCATCGCCAGCTGTCATGTAAAAGTAGTCAATCTTCAACTTTATTGCAAACAGCATAAGAAGAAGATTTGACTTTTCTTTGGCTTTGAGTGCTTCAGACTTTGCAAGTGAAGTTATTTTTCCCACTCGTTGGTACTTTTTTAATATTTTTCATAGTCAAAACTGCATTTAACAAAATGATTTAAGTTCATTTCCCAAATACATCCGCCCTCTTTTCAAATTATTATTATTATTACTAGGCCTGGGAACACTGCGACCTTTGTGCAGATCTATTGTTCATGACCTTTCAGCCTATTTTGTATCTCGAGGCTTTTGATGTATCTAAGTACCTCTTCATGCTTTTTACTCCATATCACATAGTGATTAAGAGTCACACCACCTAGATGGGAGAGTCTCTGCCTGGCCAGAGCGACATTCGAGAGAATGTGAACCGGCGTTTCATCTCAAGCTCACAGAAACGACAAATTTGAGTATCGGATAGATTTAACTTACTTAGGTGATATGCGCAGACACAGTGTCCCGCATAGTACCCAGTGAGAGTTCTTAGGTCCTCACTGCTTATATTAATCAGTTGTCGGAAGTATGCACAGTTTGGCCTGCCTTTGCCCTGCGCAGTCAATCAGTGACGTCTGAATTGTTTAGTTTCCCAGTTACTTATAGTTCCCCTGGTGTGTGCCCTTGTAAGTCCACAAAAGGGTCTGGACCATAGAATGCTGCTATAGCACCCTGCTTTGCTAGGTAATCTGCATGTTCATACCTCATGTCCCTGATGTCCGGGAACCCATTCTAGCAAAACCTTGTTTTGGCTCCCAGGTCATTAAGATTTCAGTGCAGTCATACACTGCTTAGATGTGACTGTGTAGGATTGCAAGGCACGCAGGGCGCCTGGCTGTCTTCTTGTCAAATAAATTTGCCCATTTTCAAAAAAAATTTTCCCATTCTCACATACAGCTGAAAAAGTGTAGTATAGTTGGAATATTTACAAGAGAGAAATTCGAGAAATTGGTAGTGCACAAGCCGAAATAAGTTCATGCTAAATCTGCTCTTTATATATTTATAAACGCAGCATTTCTCGCGTGATTGTTTAAAAAATGGTTTTCACTTCGAGTCGCAACGAGATTGCTGAGATTTATAAATCTAAAAAGAGCAGATTTAGCATGCAAACTTATTCGTCTTGCCATAAACCCTCCTTCCTTCTTTCTCTTCCCTCCCCTCCCCTTTCCTCTTCTCCCTTTTTCCCCTTTTTCCCCTCCCGCTTTTAAACAAAATTCAGTGAATGAAAAATTTCATTGTGTGACGCGGCATAAGTGGAACGTGCATACAAACTGCTGTTTGTGGCCATGTTTTATGCTAATGCGCGAACCCATATTCTTTTCGACTATATGGCTTCATGCAAGTTCGCTAGTTACTATAACTGCTTAAATTCTATAACCAAAAGGCACCTTTGCCGTAATGTGGTAAGCGACCACACGCTCACACACTCGGAATGTTTTTAATTAGAAGATTTTATTACATTACGTTTTACCGATGCCAGGCGTTTGGTGTTAGTGTGGCTCGGCGCGTTTAGTTTTTCTCAGGTGAGTGTGAGTGTTACGGAGCATTCACCTTTCCGTTAGTTTTTGGATTAGTCTCACTCACATCGGCTGATGCTTGAGTGTAAAACTTTTTCCTTCTGTTGTCATTAGTATGTACACGTGTTTTAACATAAAATTTTAAATATTTGAATCGAGCTACAAACAGAGTATGTCAAGTATGCGTCAGTGATTGCGTTCTCTTCACAAGAATTTAAAATTTTCATTCTACTTGATATTAAAGTCTACTCTGTAACAAACTCTTTGTTCTAAGACGTGGCTGAATTCGAACACCAAATTTAACTCATAAAAATTGATAGCTATGAGTTATTATGTCAAGTTATTGGTAGAATTTTCCCTTCATTGAATATAGTAGGGCGCTGAAAGGCCGTTTGCACAAACTCTGGATCCGGCCGTCTATTGATATGTATGTGAATATCGGGGGCTACTGCAGATGCTATTCGCACTATACGGAGTCCTGGCTGCTAATATCCCGTCTTACACTTTCGCAATTTCCATGCAGCGTCCAATATGCAGGGTGGAGGTTTTCAACGGTTGAATCCATGCGAGTTCCTCGCATACTACTACCCTCCAGAATAAATACTCGATGGCGAAGACTATTATTCCTCAAATGAAGCACTTGCTTGAGTTGGCATTTATCGACTCCTTTGAACATGGACTATATTCCAAAGCACAATTGTGCTCCCAATGCGAATGCGAAAAGGCAAACTACTTAAAATTTTTGGAGACCCATGCTTTAAACCTAGTTATCACCAATTTGAATATCGCCTGATATTTTAGATATGAACGCTCAGCTGTTGCACAGCTTTTGGCGCCCTTCTTCTTCTGTAGGCGTAAGGGATAATCCCCAAGCTTTTGGTGCGTTCCGTAAATAATATCATTAAGGTCCCCTGCGGTTAAGGGGCTTAGAATATATCCGGAGTAGGTATATGCCGGTCGTAAAAGGTGAACAAAATACCAAAAGGATATCCACTCTGAGTAGCGCTAACTCAAAAGGAAGCAATGTGGCACGTGTGTCATTCATGGTCGATAAAAACTACGGCGTGGGGCAGGAAGAGGCAGTTGTGACCTGTATATAATTGATCCTTTGATGCTTGTATACAGGTCTCTTCTCCTGTCCTTTGCATAGGCCCTCTAGTGGGGAAATTCGCGATGGCTGTGGTTTTTTACGCTTACATGCGAGGGAGTTAACTTTTGGGCAAGTTGACAACGAAACATACTTAACGAAGCTATGCAGTCTCTTCTCCACGGAAGTTGGCAATAAAGCATCTCTTCGTGGTAATGCGATCTCTTCAACTTTCGAAGAAGAAAACCAAGTATTCCCTTTAGAGTAATGCGGTCTTATTCGTTGGAAAGTTGACTATAAAGCTTCCTTTTTACCTTTAGCTTGAGCATACATTTTTTAAGATTCTTCTTCGGAAGGCAAATCAGTCCGTGTGTTCCAGAAGTTTATTAGCGACCAAACTGAAAGTGATCTGGCAGCTTGTTGGATCTGCCTGTAATTAATGACGCATACTAATATGGCCGTATGGTCGGCGCTCAAGCTGCCCCGAGGCACTGATCCCTCATTGCAGTTTGTTAAACGCTATGTTCTCTTTCTATCAGGTATACGGGTGGAATGTGCAGAATGGCCTACAGTGCAGCCGCCGGGGTTGTTTCAGGGCTCCCATAATGCTAAGCATTGATATCCTGCATACCCCTTCTAATTTTTTGAGGAAGGTTCTTTGGTGGTGTATCCTGGAAATAAATGTTGACAAAGCAGAAGGCCTACCGTTTGTGAATAACAATTGATAATTTAAGAGCGGGTTCGTGCTCACTGTTCTCTTTTAAATGCGTTTGGCTATGCGATCTGCGACCATCGGCTCTAGTGTCAATTGTGATAAGCACTTTAAGGGAGTGCTCTTATCTTATTATTCAATTTGAGTGTGACGGAAAATGTTGTAATCACATCCTGAATGTGCTGCAGGATGTCCTTGTGTGCAGAAAAGATTTTTCACATCCCTTTTTATAATTTTAAACAGTATTAAATTGTGGAGTTGTATCGTTTATCTGGTGTCCAAAGCGCCAGAGCTGATGCGGCGGAAATGCTGGGACTCAATGTAGAGTTGCCTTACAACCTGAAGCCATTACTCTTAAAAATGAGTAAGGAGCTTTGAAGTACTCAGTAAGATCTTGTAATTATACATCGATTTCAAGCTAATTTGTTACCGAAAACCAATCGTTCACTAAAGTGTTTTTGGGATCTGGGAACATGTGAGCCACTGATAACGCAATAAGATCCGTGTATTTGACAGGGGAGATTTAGCTCAACGAGGTAGATACTCACGTTAAAATAATATATATATAACACCATTACGGTACTAGAACAGCCATTACGAGAAGATTTAGCACGACCACGCTGAACCTTTAAGTCATGCAACCATCTTTCAGTGAGGACCTTGGGGTCCCAGAGCCTCGCCTGCCTTGTTGGTTTTGGTTGGATAAACTATGAATTGCGCTTTACAACCACTCTTGTCAGCCCGATTATGTGTGCCAATTTCTACGGCCTCTGCTCGTCCTCAGTTTGCTGCTGTATGCGGCTATATGGTCCACAACACAGAGGTGGTCTCCAACACCGCTACCCCTTCGATCGCATACTGATATGTCAGACCACCCACCTTATTCTTCCGTTTCCCAATGCTTTGGTGCAGAAGACCGATATCCTCGAGATACCTCAGGTCATGTGTGAGAAACTTGTAGGATTTCCTATTTGACTTTGGAGTAGCTAAGTTTCACGTAAGCTTTTTACAAATTCGATAAAAACCTTACATGTATCATGCAAAAAACTGCAGTAGATTTTGTTGCTACTAGTAGAACTGCTGATTTCAAATCCTATACAAAATATCAATGGTGATACTTAAATTATGTTTTTTTTCTAGTTAAAACTTTCTGACTTTTTATATTATTATTCATATTAAATTTATCCAACAAAGTACTTTCAAATCAAGTAAAAGTTGTGATTCCGTCCACCACAACTGTCAAACAGCTTTGCTATCTTTTCTTGTTCTGTAGTATAAACTTATGCGTAATTTTAAAAATTACTTTTGTTGTGGCATACTACTCTACTACCACAACTATCGCTTCAGCCATCACTTTCGATTCAGCAAATCTTTGAAGAATATGCCTCTGACAGTCCTTGTCATGAGAAACTTTCTCACTTTTGTCAAACTAATTATTAAATGACTTGCCTGCTCTGCCCGCTGTGATAACTTTTTAATTAGAGAAGTAAATTAAGGTGGAAATCCTAAACAGGGTGAATCAGATTTTTGAGAGTTTCAATTCTAAATACATATGTGATAGTTACGATTTGTTAATATATTTATGCAACAGGGTTTCTTATCTCAATTTTGGCATACCATATATCTCTTAAGCTCCTCTGCTCACGGAGAAATGATTTGTAAAATAATAGGTAAGTGGGTGTAAGCACAATGTACTGGAGTTTTCGGATGAAAGAAAAAAAGAAAGAAAGAAAAAGCAAAACCGGAAATCACACAGCCGTTATCTATATGTTATCGAAGTGTTAACGGTTTGTCATTGGCAACGATTGAGAAATGTCATCGCTAGTTGTTGGTGGTTAATTGTTGAGTAAGGCGAAAGCGCTGGCGAGTGTACACAACAAAGCCCTTTAAAATTCATTAATATAATCTGCATTAAAACCATTTGTATTTGAACTTACTTTCATTATAATTGAACATTTATTATTAAAATAAAACATTCAAAGTCATCCATTAGGTTTATTAATCATTAGGGCTGATTACATTCATCACGGTGTCTGCAGACCACAACCACAATAAAGCAAAGCTTGACGACAACCGTGGCCAAGCATGTGGCTACTTGATTACTTTGAAGGCGGGCAGCTACAAATATAAATTATAGCAAACACTAGCAAAATTAAAAAAAAATATATAGATTATGTTTAAAAAACGCCCAAAGAATGACTTTAGCTTTTATTATCTATTATTTACTGTATTTTAGTTTTTATTGTCAAAATAAAGTGGATTCGCCCACTGTCGCTACTCAAAACTGGAATTAGGTTTAATCTGGCTACAACGACAGTCGTGATTGATTGTCGTGCTGCTCTGTCGCGCCGAAAATAACTACCCTTATAAGAACATGTGTAACAATAGTTTGACAGATGTCGCGTTGTAGCCGCTATGTGAATGTAATCAGGCCTATTATCAACGCGTTATCGATGGGATATGCACGCGTTTAAACCGGATACATAAACGATTAGGTGCGTTGCGTCGCTTTGAAGCGACCAAAGCGCTAATTTAAGTCGTCTCTATCCATTTCTTTTCGAAGAGTTATCGACGAGCTATCGATTGTTACAAAAATTTTGTAAATTTGTAATTGACAACTAATGTTATCGATGAGCTTTCGGTTTTTATCGAATTGCTATCATAGTGTTAGCGATTTATTATCGACATGTTGTAGGTTTTAATCACCATTATATTGTTTTGCTATCTGCGATTTATGGAAGTGTTATCGTGTTTTTATCCGAAGGAAGTTACACATCGAATTTCATGGGTACTTCGTACTCACGCCTTTTTCTTTCAAAGTGTTGATATCGCAAAATCAGAAATACCTGACTTGCGCAAACCAAACCTTTAATATTTTATTCTTGAGTGTACTTTTTGATTTTAGATCTCGAAGATCATACATACATAAGTGTTGTTGAATCTTCGAGATGTTACGGATGTATGTAAAGGGAAGTGCAATGCTTTGTTTAAAGATAACTTTGCCCTTTAATATTTTATGGCTTGAAATTCGGTAATAGTTTAGAAAGAGCTCTTCTAGCCTGTGTAAAGCAATGGTAAAGCGAATTTAGCGACCCTTTTGTAAATGAAGCCCTTTTCGCTGCATTATCGTTAGGTCGATACCCGAATACGGCTAAATAATTTGGAACCCAAGTTACCAGGTCAGTATAGATCGAACTAAATCAGTCCGAACATATTTTTTACTTTTCGCTTTACGGAATTTTCATTGGGATCCTTTGTATAATCTTCCGCTACTATATAGGTCTTAAACTTATGGATCTTCATATCTTTACAATTTTAGGTTAGGTTCAGGTTAAGATGGCGTGCGTGAGTGTTACCCACACTTCCACTCGCAGACATTTTTGTCCATTGTGAGTGCCCTCAGTAAGTACAGGGTTGCGGTAAATCGTTTTAGCCCCATTACCTTCTAGTGGTCCTCAACGAACCACTTGCTTTCCCTGATGAACCCAAGAAGAACGAGACGTCCACCTTCCCAACCTCTGCCAGGCTGTCGAAGAAGCGTGAGCACAGAAATCTGAGTTTTCATCTTTGAAGCGCCGGACATCGGCAGAGAAGGTGGTAGATGGACTACTCTTCCTCCTCATACTGACAGCTTCTGCAGAGGGACTTTGTGGGTATTCGCCACCGTCGGAGCATTGGTGCGATAGCACAATGACCTGTGGTGACACCGTACGAAGATTTTGTTCGTTTGAGAGCAAGCTGGTCCTTTATGCAAGCATGGCCATAAGGACCTTGAGACTTCGCAGTCAACCTTATTGGTCCATTGCAAGTCCGTTGCCCTGTTCTCATATTCGTCGATTCTCCCTAGGAGATAACTCAGCTGCGTTCGGACGGAGCTGTTCACCTCACTTTAAGTCGGAACCTTTCCTAGTCATCTCATCCGCGAGTTCATTCCCTTCAATGCCGCTGTGCCCAGGGACCCAGCAAAGGTAGACATTGAGATGACTTATAGAAGCCAGAGAGGCTCTACACCACAAGTGTAAAGAGTTGCTTAGAATTACCTTTATTACCAAATCACTAAACGATTCATATCCATCTTTAGGAAAACTGTTTTTCCCCCTTAATACTTAGAAGCTTTTCGTAGTCATAGGCATCATCACTTCAACGACCTGGCAAATGAAAATATCAATTCCTTACGTCATTCGGATGCACCCCTCTTGTCCGTTGGGCGGACTTTGGTGGGTAATCCATTGGGTTGTTATTATTATTAAGTTGAATAACCGTGGGCAAAGGTTTCCGTGTGGCTGATACAAGAACCTTAAAACAACAGCATCAAATCACTTTGTGTATGGATATTTGCGCAAGTGAGATTGCTTGCCTGGCTTACGAAATAAGAGCTGTTTGATGTCAGATATCAGCCCCAAAACACCCTGTATAGGAAACTTCAGTTTTTGTAACCCCTTGTAGCTACACTGAAAGAAATGGCGCTAGTAAAATCAAAAAATTGGTTCTGTTGTTCTTGACTTAACGGAGATTCGGTGAAATTGATCGAATTATGGTTTCGACCGAGTTCTTTGCCAAGCGAACAAATTAGTTTAGTCATTTCAACAGAAGAGAAATTGTCGCTCTTAAGTTAACAAAATGCTGTACTTGACAGATTCTTAATTAATCTAACTGATCTTTTTGTTAACACAACTGATCCCACTGGTCATTTCAACAGCGATCAACAGCCAAAACATGAGCAAATTGCAAAGAGAATTTTACGCTTACTGCGCTCTCTACTTTGTAGTTATGTACGCTGCGTACTATATGTATGCACATATTTACTTATGTATATGGCGGCCGCCGTTGTGTGATGGTAGCGTGCTCCGCCTACCATACCGACGACCCTGGGATCACACCCCGGGTAAACCAACATAAAAATTTTAGAAATAAGGTTTTTTCAATTAGAAGAAAATTTTCCTAAGCGGGGCCGCCCCTCGGCACTGTCGGCAAGCACTCCGAGTGTATTTCTGCCATGAAAAGATATCAGTGAAAACTCATCTGCCTTGCAAATGCCGCAACATAGGCACTTTCTTACAAAGCTGTCGCAACAACTTTTTTGTTCATTTGACTACTAAAACGGTCAATTACGAATCAACGATTTGTGCGCAGTTGATTCAATACTTGTTGCGATGGATAAAAATTTATAGGAATTTCGGTTGAATTGACCAGTCTTTTCTTTCAGTGTAGAGTATTGTTATTAACATGTACGAAGATAACTATGAGAAGATTTTCACTTGCACCTAAAATTTAAAAACCTAACCATGGATTTTGAATATAAACTTTTTTTTAAATTTATTAAAACACATACAAAAATAATAAAAAATGTCATTAAAAGCATTAAATTTGCTTTTTACTTCCGTATTGGTAGATAGATTTTTTTACAGTAAGTACTTAAGCAATGTAACGGTCACTACAGTTTATCTAATGCTAAAACGCCTTATAAGGTTTATTCCCTATATTGTGTATATGAGCGACGAGTTTTAGCGCCGCGGCTTTTCGTTCAATTTTACTGTCCTAAAAGAGAAAAAAACTCGTTTTGATTTGCATATGTCAAGTGCTTTACAACCGGTTTTTAGCCAATTAACTTTGCTTCCCATTTCCATTTTTAATTAGCTCTGTTGTAAAATGTGGCAAGTCAAAAAACTTTGTAAAAAAGAAAGTTTACATTTTTTTCACATTTTTTTCCGCTTGGAAAGTTACCAGTATATTTGCAACCGTTAGAGAACCACTATACTTATGGGAATAAGCTTCTGTATAAGATAGTCGTATCTGGTTGGTTGGTTGGTTGCTGTGCTGCGCGGCTATGGCGCCGGGCCCAAAAAGCGCTTTAGGCGTCATTTTGATGCACTATCTCCTGGAACGAGTTATATGTTGGCTGATGTACCCTGAGTATTGCTTTACTCAAACCACTTGGTCAAAACAATAAAGCTACTGATGTCCTCGATGCAGCAGTTTGACACCGCCCTTAAGTCGGGAAACACATAGTTGCCTAGAGTTCGGGACCGAAAGTTCGCGAGGGCTGGGCACTCGCAGAGGAAGTGAGTAACCGATTCCTCGGCACCCTCCTGTCTACAGCTCCTACACCTCTCATTGTAGGGGATACCCATTCTACTCGCGTTCGGGCCAAACGGTCAGTGCCCTATAATAGAGGCCGTGATTCTGTATATTTGCTGCGTAGACCTATTTAGTAGATCATCGGTTCTTTTCTGGTTGTACTCTGGCCAGATTAGTTTGGTGATTCTACAGGTGTCCGTAGAGTACCAATCACGGATTGCTATTTTCCTAAGATAGGTGAGAATGTCTCTTTTAATTGATGTGAGTGGTCGATGCACCGCGACTGCTTCCGTGATGTCTAATGATGCTTCTGCATTTGCTATTTCATCCGCTTTTTCGTTGCCGTCAATGTTCCTGTGGCCGGATACCCAGCTGAGTGTGATAGCTACCTAGTTAGCTGCTTCACGTAGCACCCTCTTACACGTTATCGACGGCTTTTGAGGATGTTTACGGTGATTCTAGTGCGTTTAGCGCCGCTTGACTGTCGGAGTATATCACTACCATCACCGTATATTCGGTTCAGCAGCAGGAAGATGCAGGCCCTCGCTATTCCTTGCAGTCGTATCTGAGTTGATAGAAAAGGAAATTACAGTATAAATACAAACCATTTTCTAAAACGAAATAAAAAAAAATTTAGTGCAGTAAATTTTAAGATCTTACTTACTAGCTTACTTAATTAGCGGTTAACTGTTTATACAAGGCGCGCCAGTGGCGTCTTCGCTGTGTCAATTGGAAACACCAAGGGAGTTAAATATTTAGATTACGTTCCTCGAAAATGAGGGCCACGAAACACCAGAGGCCCGTAACACCAGCCTGAAAGTCACTCACCAACCTGAAAGTCACTGCTCTAGAACACTAGAAGTTTACTTGTCAGTGCAGTATTTTAAGTACTTAATTACCTTCGTCCTTGTAGACACTAAAACATATGCTACCTCGCCTTCTTCTTTACTTACTGTGCCTATAACACCTCACGATGACTTGTAGGCGCGACCCTTTATTTTTGACTTTTTGATATGGTAACGGTATCGGGGTCTGTGCAGTCTTTACATTGTATCGCGTTGTTGGGAACATGGTACGTGATAGATTTGATGTGAGCGAAATAATACAACATATAAATTGAAGTTTTAAGCATATACAAAATTTTTTCATACACGAGCTCGAACACTGCTGTTTTGTTCGAAATAAATAACCAGAGAAAACATGAGCAAATTCGTGATTTTTATTACTGATACAAAAAGTGTTTATGAAATGTTTACGAAAATAATGGTTAGGTACTGAGGTTTAAGTTGAAATTCTTTTGTTTTAAGGGCTTTGTTGGTTGTAATATATTTGTACACTATCTGGCGAAATTTATATGAATAAATAATTTCAAAAAAAAATAAATAAAGTAATAATTAAAAAAATAATATAATATAAAATAAAATAAAATAAAAGCAAATAATGAAAGCTGTTCGTGAAAGCTATTCATGGAAGACACGCATAGCTTTGGAATATACAGAAATGGACAAATCATCATCCAGTGTGTGTTTAAGTCACTTTGGTATCTACGCTTAAGCCGAGGGGTTCATGCTGGCCATCCAAGACCAGGATATTGCAACAAAGAACCACTGCAAATGTGTACGTGAGCTCCTATTCAAAATGATAATTGTAGACTTTGCCAAAAACATCCCGGGCATAACCAGGTACACTAGCTCTGCGGTATGATTTAAGACAACGCTAGAAAACAGCGCGTTCAAAATGTATTGGCACCGGTCCACTCTAACAGATCGTACCATGTCAGATAACCGACCTGATATAAAGATCGTAAATAAGCAGGAGAATCAGGCTTACGTAGTAGATATAGGTGTACAAAACACACACAACCTACAGGAGTGCTATGCGGAGAAGCTCAGAAAATATCAAACTCTGACACACGAAATTAAGGAGATATGGAAGCTGCACAAAGTCGTCGTAATACCCATAATAATATCCCCAACTGGAGTAATCTCAAAATCAGTACACTGTAGCCTTGGCAAGCTTCATCTCATAGAAAAGCGACGAGCGATACATAAGGCTGTTATTTTATCGACAAGCTCTATAGTTAGAAAATTCTTTAGCAAACACTATCTGCGATGATTTGTATAAATTTAAAATCTGATACATATGTAGTTTATTTATTAGAAAATCTTACCACCCAACTGTAACACCAAATCAATGTAACTAGTTAATAGCATTAAGTATCTTGTTAATAACCGATATTTCATGTAAACCCTCAAGAGGAAAATTTTAAATAAATCAAATAAAACCGAACATTACATACTCAGCTGAGAGCTTTGGAGACAATATAAGGGAAAATAACCATTTAGCAAAATGAACCTAAGGTACCCTGGAATGTGTTTGTATGACATTGGTTTCAAATGGAAGGAGGATTAAAGAGTATTTTAAAAGGGAGTGCGCCATAGTTCTATAGGTGGACGCCATTTAGGGATATCGCCATAAAGGTGGACCAGGGTGACTCTAGAATGTGTGTTGTACGATATGGGTATCAAATTAAACAGGTCATGAAGAGTATTTTAAAAGGGAGTGGTGGTAGTTGTATATATGAAGGCGTTTTCCAGATATCGACCAAAATGTGGACCAGGGTGACCCAGAACATCGTCTGTTGGATACCGCTAATTTATTTATATATGTAATACCTGCCAAGATTTCAAGGGTTTTTTATTTCGCCCTGCAGAACTTTTTCATTTTCTTCTACTTAATATGGTAGGTGTCACAACCATTTTACAAAGTTTTTTCTAAAGTTATATTTCGCGTCAATAACCAATCCAATTACCATGTTTCATCCCTTTTTTCGTATTTGGTATAGAATTATGGCATTTTTTCATTTTTCGGAATTTTCGATATTGAAAAAGTGGGCGTGGTCATAGTCGGATCTCGTTCATTTTTACACCAAGATAAAGTGCGTTCAGATAAGTACATGAACTAAGTTCAGTAAAGATATGTCGATGTTTGCTGTAGTTATCGTGTTAACGGCCATGCGGAAGGACAGACGGATGACCGTGTATAAAAACTGGGTGTGGCTTCAACGGATTTCGCCCATTTTCACAGAAAGCAGTTAACGTCATAAAATCTATGCCCCTACCAAATTTCAAAAGGATTGGTAAATTTTTGTTCGACTTATGGCATTAAAAGTATCCTAGACAAATTAAATGAAAAAGGGCGGAGCCACGCCGTTTTGAAATTTTCTTTTATTTTTGTATTTTGTTGCACCATATCATTACTGGAGTTGAATGTTGACATAATTTACTTATATATTGTAAAGATATTAATTTTTTGTTAAAATTTTACTTTAAAAAAATCTTTTTTTAAAAGTGGGCGTGGTCCTTCCTCCGATTTTGCTAATTTTATTAAGCGTTTATATAGTAATAGGAGTAACGTTCCTGCCAAATTTCATCATGATATCTTCAACGAGTGCCAAATACAGCTTGCAAAATTTTAAATTACCTTCCTTTTAAAAGTGGGCGGTGCCACGCCCATTGTCCAAAATTTTACTAATTTTCAATTCTGCGTCATAAGTTCAACTCACCTACCAAATTTCATCGCTTTATCTGCCTTTGGTAATGAATTATTGCACTTTTTCGGTTTTTCGAAATTTTCGATATCAAAAAGTGGGCGTGGTTATAGTCCGATATCGTTAATTTTAAATAGCGATCTGAGATGAGTGCTCAGGAACCTACATACCAATTTCATCAAGATACCTCAAAATTTACTCAAGTTATCGTGTTAGACGGACGGACGGACGGACGGACGGACATGGCTAAATCAAATTGTTTTTTCGATCCTGATGATTTTGATATATGGAAGTCTATATCTATCTCGATTCCTTTATACCTGTACAACCAACCGTTTTGCAATCAAACTTAATATACTCTGTGAGCTCTGCTCAACTGAGTATAACAAAATAAATGATATAAATAAAATATAATAAAACAATTAAATAAAACTAAACAAAGAGCTATCCGCTTATTATCGAAAGGATATGAATTTGTTTTAGGAAGCTTATAGATTTTTGTCGAAGTGTTAGTAATTTGTCATCGGCGTGCCATCGAAAATCTATATATTTTGGTTTAATATATGTATATATATATGTATAATCCGAAAAGCTATTGATTGCTTATCTGATTGTTACTTCAACTCATCGGTTTGTTATGATACTGTCAAAACTCCAATATTATATTGACATACATATGTGTGTATAACCCTTCGATAGGAAACTGTCAAGAAACCAGTAAGACGACAATGACAAGCTGATAACAAATCGATAGTAAGTTGAAATCTGGAATCTTGTCGGTATTGTTTGGTCGCGATGAGAAACCGACGAAGCTGTTATCAAACAGCCCTAAACTATTTATTTCTGGCAAAGTTATCTCTGTTGTGGTTCAACTTCGACCCATGGGTGAGCTCTAGTTAACTTAAGAAAATTTGCTTCAAGACGTCTACCTGTATGTTTACACATCGAACTTTACGAGTACTTGGTCCACCCATTTTTATTTTGGGCAAATAGGTTGATATCTAAAGCCTATATCGTCAGTAGCATTCGAGATCGCATGAGTTCTTTCATAGAATCCGAATCTACAACGAAAATGAGATTGCCCACCCTAATGCGTATACATAAGTGAATTTAAGTATGTGTATTTTTCATGCTAAATTAGAGTCAACTCCATGTAATGCTGTACGAAATTAATAAATATCTTCGTAATACATTAAAGAAGTCACTTCACGTCAATCAAAAAAGGTAGCTCTTGAAATTGAATTATGAATTTGCTTAAACGTAGTTCTATTAATAATATTTCCTATCTTCACTTTGAGTGTACGTTTTATTAAGGTACACCTTTGATCGACTATCTTTCTAAATAAATTATAAATTCATGCTTTGCCAAAAATTGACATCCTCCTTTTTCGTTTTCTCTTTACAGGTAATTCAAATATTCATATCTAAATGCTTGCTATTCATAAATTTTCACAGTAAGTGCCACATATAAAACTGCTTCAGAGATTCTCAATTACATGTACATGTTTATCTATTCATTCACAAAAGATTTGGGTTTCCTTTCGACTTAAACAAAAGATAAATCAAATCAAACAGAGACAAATGCGCTCTTTTCATTGTCAATCAACTCAGTTCTTAATATATCTATACACAACCAACCGAAATTTGAATTTCTCACAAAACACAATCGGACAATATACCAAGAAAAAATGTCCTTTTTATAAACGACGAATTTATTCACTTTAAAAGCTTGTTCTTATTATCTTCTGCACATAGAAAAAGCGAGCTGAAACGTCGAGACTTTATCAGCAATCTTATTATAAAACATCTAGAAAATTGCATGAACGAACAAAAGGACGAGCAGCAAGCAAAAGCAGATTTCTTAACTAAGAACGTAATAAATACTTTTGGCAATCACACAAAAGCTGAAAAAATCTCAAACAAATACCGGCGAGACAGTGAAAAAAAAATAAGCTCGACTTATTGTTAATTTCTTGTTTTCCATTTTGGTTTCCCACCAAACACATTCATCGCCGCTTGGAAAAAAGTAATGAGAAGCGCGCTCTACTAAGCGTTTTTTCTGTTAACTATATCTGCAAGAACATAAAAGCATGCTAAAGCTTCACGGATTTAATGGACTTAAGTGCTTTTGCCAACACATATTCACATGCAACAGAAAATTATAATACACTGTGCATCTGGAATCCTAACTACCCAGTCGGGATTCAATGCAAAGCTTTATAGCGTCAGAGCTTCCGCAACGCAATTGTCAACCTCACGTTCGCGAGATGAACCGTGTTACAAAATATGAATGTATCATGCATATATTTAGCAGGCTAGGCTCTGGCGATCCCAAGTTCCTTAAGGAACTGGGGGTGGGCGGGATGGCCTAGTAGGTTTAATGTGGTCATATTAGTCGTTCCTGAGATGGTCGGGCTTGTATCTTAGTGGTGCTTGTAACCGGAACGTACGGGATTTTTAACCGGTAAATGACCATCAACATCGATAACACTCACCAAAACCTTCGCGGGAGTGTTTTTATCGTTAATACAAAAAACAACAGCAACAACACAAAATAATGGTCCAATTAGTTAGTTGATTTAGAAGGTGTTAACTGTTAATAAAATATGTGTACTTGATTTCTTGAAAAATTTGTTTGGCAAAGCTTCAAAAAATCATCCATAAACTGTATATAAACAAATTGTAATAGGCCGATGGCTGTACATTGAAGATTTTTAAGAAAAATTTTACAGAAGAGACAATTATTAGGCGAACCGGATCCAAATCAACAATTTTTAAAATTTCGTTTTCTGTCTCTGTTGTTTACTCGCATTACTAAGAAATCTCTACACAGTGTAACTTTTACTGTAAGACCAACGGAGGTCAAAGTTACAGTTTAGGGTACGTTTTAAGCCCTAGGCATAGATAGTCTTAAGACGCAATATGTGGACGTGTGCGAAGTACACGAATACATTAAATTGTGTAGATCTGCTACCCTGGTAGTGCTGTTAAAAAAGACCATTTTATTTATAGAACACTAAAAGACCCGGAAGAAGTTTTTCTGCCCTAAATTTGGCCTATCTGCATACATTTTAATAAGCTTTTCCGTCTGACTCTGCCCTCCCCCCCCTCTTCACTTTTTCCTAATCCTTTTATTCACTCCTCCCTCCGTCTTTTTCGCTTCATCTATCTCCATCTTCGTCTCATTCTATCTCTTTCTCAATCTCCTTCTCTTCTCTCTTTTCTCTTCTCTCAATTTCTCTCATTCTTCTGCATCCCTTATTGCCTGTCCCAGAGGGTGGTATGTATTTTATTCCAGTCCCAGTCCCAGTCCCACTCCGAGTGTCAGTCCCAGTCCCAGTCCGTCTCTGGATAATATATTACTCTGTACTCAAGCACTCATCAACAGCCTTCATTTGATATCCGTATTGTATAAACACTGTCTAGGCATTCACTGGCCCACGTTTTGGCCTATATCTCGAGACACTAGTCACCCAGGGGTATGAAAATTACCCTCTACTAAAGCACTCATCAACGACTTTCATTTGTTATCCATATTCAATAAACACATTCTAGGGGTACTCGGGTCCACGTTTCGGCCTATATCTCGAGACCCTGTACGTCGATCGCAAGCAAAACTATGTAGTAACCACAGCGTGAGGTTTACGCAACTTGTATGGAAGTTTGAAAAAATCGACCGACGCATCTCTTCGAATAGATAGATTTGCGTTCTACTCGACATTTTAATGATTCCAACGATACTGGAGAGCGCAGAACTATCGAGAACTCCACATCAGATTTCTTACAATGTTATCGCAGCGATAGACAGTAAATTCAAACTCCCCATATTGTATGATTGGCTATTCGAAAGATTATATTTGCTCTATTCCCGTGAACGCGCATCAGTTTCGAGTCGATATAAATCTTTATTTTTGTCTTTTTTGCCTAGTATATATGTACCTATGTTCATGATATGACTATTGAGGTAGTTTTCTAGTTAAGTTATGATGATACGACTAAAAATTATCGTTGTGTAAAAATCCTTAATTGTCAACGATCTGAGGAGTATAATTGCCAAACGATGCGAGAATACCAAAACTTGCATACTTTTTAACGAAAAGTATCGTCGCTATAAACTTTAAAATAAAAGCGTGTCTGTGTGTCGTATGAACGTCCAAAATTCCTACCAGATCTTGACAAAATTTTTACAGTGATGACCCGATATTTTTCTGTCTATATAAATTTTGGAACAGTGAGCGTTGCCACTCCCCCTATTAGGACATATTTAAATTCGCTGTAAAAAAAAATGTAAGGCGCGATAACCTCCGAAGAGATCTAAGGCCGAGCTTCTCTTCCAATTTGCGTCGTGCTCCTCTTGATTTTTCCCTACAAATTGGCCGGACGGGACCTACATGTTTTATGCCGACTCCGAACGGCATCTGCAAGGCAGATGAGTTTTCACTGAGAGCTTTTCATGGCAGAAATACAATCGGAGCGCTTGCCAGACACTGCCGAGGGGCGACCCCGCTTAGAAAAATTTTCTTCTAATTGAAAAATCTTATTCTAAAATTTTGATGTTGCTTTGCCCGGGAGTTGAACCCAGGGCATACGGTGTGATAGGCGGAGCACGCTACCATCACACCACGGTGGCCGCCGAAAATTCGCTGTATTCCCATATTATTTGATGCAGGTTTTCTATATTGGGCATATAAATTGGAAAGATAAATGAGAAAATTTGGAGTTAAAGTGTGTGGAAGAGGAAATGAGAGTGGAAGTGAGAGTGGGAGTAAAATCGAATTTGGGAGTGAAATCGAAGTAAGAGAGGACGAGGATGGGATAGAGGATGATAGAGGAATGGGAGGACTAGTTTTCAAATGTAGACATACCTTGAGTCGAACGTTAGTATTTAAATTAATATATATAATATATGTATATGTGTATTATTATACTCAACTGAGAAGAGCTCACAGAGTATATTGTTAATTTTCGGCATAAGCTAATCGATCAAAATGATATCAAAATGATCTGGGCGAAAAAAGAAATTCATTTAGCCATGTCCGTCCGTCTGTCCGTAAACACAATAACTCTAGTAAGTTTTGAGGTATCTTAATGAAATTTGGTATGTAAGTTACTGGGTACTCATCTCAGATCGCTGCTTAAAATGAACAAAATGGGATAACCAAGCCCACTTTTTCGATATCGAAATTTCAAAAAACAGATAAAGTACCATAATTGATTAGCAAAGACGCCTAAAGCGATGAAAATTGGTAGGTGGCTTTACCTTATGACGCAGTATAGAAAATTAGTAAAATGTTGGACAATGGGAGTGGCACCGCCCACTTTTGAAAGAAGGTAATTTAAAAGTTTTGCAAGCGGTAATTTGGCAGCTGAGTATGTAATGTTCGGTTACACCCGAACTTAAACTTCCTTACTTGTTTTATTTATGCTTGTATGTATTTATATTATAAATCCCGTGTTTGCATTAACAATCATCTCATATGCACCATAATCGAACAGAGAATCTGCCATATGCATACAAACAGTTCAACTTGGTTAAGAGGTTTTGCTCATTTGAAGAGTTTCCTTTTATTTGTACTCATTTACTTGTACGCACTTTAGAATACGAAAACTGATTTGACAGAGCTGCGGTGAAGTGAATATAGAAAATAATTATTCTTTAAGTGGAGCTCTTAAAATAGAATTTCATTTATAGGAACATGTTTTTTATATCTCTAGCAAAAAACTGAAACAAAGGTGCCGAGGATTAAAGAGAATCTCATAGCACCGGCAAAAGTGTAAAGCCACAAATAAGAATTCCAATATTAATGGTAGGAGTTTGGGGCTCTTTCTACCACTTGTCACCAAAATTGAACTGTGGCTGTGATTGTAAGAATAAAATCATTATGCCGGCAGTGGTTCAGTAGTTGATAAAAAATCATGAGATAGGACGTATGCACATAATTTTGCAAACATTCAAAAATAATACGCAAATATGCTATACAAATACTATTTTTGCTTGGTCTAACAAAAAATTTAAACAAAATATATGGCTAATATTTACCAACAAAACATTATGCGCATTGGGCGTTTGTTTGCAAAATATCTGTTTGGAGACGCGCAAATAAAACAATAGCCTCCTCTGATATTCCCACTCTGCTATGTTCAGCAAATACTAAACAAAAGAGAACAAGTAAAGAAGGCTAAGTTCGGGTGTAAACGAACATTACATACTCAGCTGAGAGCTTTGGAGACACAATTAGGGAAAATCACCATGTAGGAAAATAAACCTGAGGTAACCCTGATATGTGTTTGTATGGCATGGGTATCAAACGGAAGGTATTAAAGATTATTTTAAAGGGGAGTGGCCCATAGTTCTATAGGTGGACGCCTTTTCGAGATATCGCCATAAAGGTGGACCATGGGTGACTCTAGAATGTGTTTGTATGGCATGGGTATCAAATGAAAGGTGTTAATGAGTATTTTAAAAGGGAGTGGCCCTTAGTTGTATATGTGAAGGCGTTTTCGAAATATCGACCTAAATGTGGGCCAGGGTGACCCAGAACATCATCTGTCGGGTAGCGCTAATTTATTTATATATGTAATACAACGAACAGTATTCCTGCCAAGATTCCACGGGCTTTTGATTTTGCCCTGCAGAACTTTTTCATTTTATTCTACTTAATATTTTACAAAGTTTTTTTAAGTTGTATTTTGCGTCAATAAACCAATCCAATTACAATGTTTCATCCCTTTTTTCATATTTGGTATAGAATTATTGCATTTTTTTTCATTTTTCATAATATTCGATATCGAAAAAGTGCGCGTAGTCATAGTCGGATTTCGACCATTTTTTATACCAAGATAAAGTGAGTTCAGATAAGTACGTGAAATAAGTTTAGTAAAAATATATCGATTTTTGCTCAAGTTATCGAGCTAAGGGCCGAGCGGAAGGACAGACGGTCGACTGTGTATAAATACTGGGCGTGGCTTCAAACGATTTCGCCCATTTTCACAGTTATCGTCATAGAGTCTATGTCCCTACCAAATTTCGCAAGGATTGGTTGATTTTTGTTCTTCTTATGGCATTAAAAGTATTCTAGAATAATTAAATGAAAAAGGGCGGAGCCACGCCAATTTCGAAATTTTCTTTTATTTTTGCATTTTGTTGCACCATATCATTATTGGAGTTGAATGTTGACATAATTTACTTATATACTGTAAAGATATTAAATTTTTTGTTATAATTTGACTTTAAAAATTTGTTTTAAAGTGGGCGTGTTCGTCATCCGATTTTGCTAATTTTTATTTAGCACACATATAGGAATATGAGTAATGCTCTTGACAAATTTCACCATGATATCTTCAATGACTGCCAAATTACGGCTTGCAAAACTTTCAAAGTACCTTCTTTCAAAAGTGGGCGGTGCCACGAGCATTGTCCAAAATTTTATTAATTTGTGAAGTGAACGGAATAATTATTTCACTAGATGGCCACCACTACTCTAGAAGATACGACTTATTAATTCTCATAACAGCTTTTGAGTATATTAATAAATTATTAAAAAAATAACACGAAAGCGGGATAAAGAAGATGTTATTGTAAAAGTTTTGCCTTTTAAATGAATTTTTTACTAACGGCCTGAGGTGGATTGACCACGCTGGTGGTCAAAACACGGTTATATCCGTGGTGCTGCATCCATGAAAATATTCATTAAAATACATAGCTGTCCCTCGATCGAAATACATGCATTCACATTTACCACGTTGTAATAGACGGACGGAATGCATGCCAAGTTTTAGACATTCGCTAAAAGCAAGAAACAACAATTCAAGAAAAACTAGACGCCAAAAAGGCTGTAATTGCGACAGACTGCCAGTGATTTCGCAACTCAACTCTCACAACTGCTTTCTGCGAGCACAAGTCAACCCGATGAAATGCAGCAGCAGTGGAAGCATATCTCTAAAGCACTTCTTACCGCCGCCGAGGAAAAAATTGGTTACGGGCTACCACGGAAAAGCAACTGGTACGATGAAGAATGCCACGTTGCAACAGAAAGAAAATATGCTACTTCAGGGTACGTTACACGAATGCAACAAGAAGAGTGCACGAACGCTACCGCGAGTTGAAAAGGGTTACGACTCGCCTTTTCAGGAAAAAAAGAGCCAGAAAGGCGTGAAGGCGAGAAGCATTAATTGCTAGCTCACAGGAATAACGACTTCAAAATTCACTAAAAAATTCGACGACGGTCCGAAGGTTTTAAGTCCGGAGAGGACTCCTGTTAAAAAGAAACCTGGTGACTTATATCCAGAGAGTTTCTAGATAATGAAGGGAACACTTCTCTGCCTTCCTAAATTTCCGTTCAGGGATTATTAATCGATGATGATGGAATTAGTTTCTCTTACCCGATTAAGTCAGAGTAGCAATAAACAGATTGAAAATAAAACCGCGGGCGCTGATAGATTGCCTGCGGATCTATTAAAATACGGCGGCGAGGATTTGGTAAGGCGCAAGCATCAGCTTATTTTAAAATATGGTCGCACGATCGCACACCTGACCATTGGAATCTAAATGTTCTTTGCCCATTTTACGAGAGGGGGAATGCTGCAAAATTCCGCAATTACCGCGGAATCCCATCGGCTGATTGAGCCTTATCAGTGCGGCTTAAGACCTGGTAAATCTATCACCGACCAGATTTTCACTCTCGCAAAAAAGGAATTGATACACCTAACCTCTTCGTCGATTTTAAAGCCGCCTTCGACAGTACGAAAAGAAGCTGCCTGTATGCCGCTTGTCTGAGTTTGGTTTCCAAGCAAAACTTATAGGGTTGTGCAAAATGACGTTGAGTAACACCTTCAGCTCAGACAGAACTCGGAAGGACCTCTCCGTTCGAAACTAAACGTAGTTTCACAGTGGGTGACATGTTGTTGGGTGATTTCTTTATCTCGATGGTAGCGAAAATAGTACAGGCTGCAAAACTTAACCCCTCTGGAATAAATATTCTGCCGACTTTTATATCATTAGCCTGAACGCCCGCGCGGTAAGTTCTGCTTATTTGGAACTGGAACAAGACAAGCGGAAAAGGCGGTATGATGGCAAATGAGGACAAATCGAAGTACTTGCTGTTATCAAGCAAAGAGTCAACGCAACCACGCCACTGTTGGCAGCTATAATAGTAAAAGACTTTATTTACTTGGGAACCAGCATTAACACAAACAACAACGTAAGCCCTGAAATCCAGCGAAGCATCACTATTGCCAATAAACGGGTAGGCAATTTAGAATTAAGGCCCTCTCTCGGCACACAAAGATTTTGCTCTAGGCGTAACCGTCCTGCTATAGGGTGCAGCAGCATGGACAATGACAACATCAGATGAGGCGGATCTGGGAGTATTAAAAAAAAAGTTATTCGAAAGAGTAGCGAACTCTACAGGTTGACGACGGCGAGCATCGAAAACATAGTCCGCCGACCTAAAATACAGAGGCTAAGCAGGCTAAGTCATGAAATATGAGTTAAACATGATGCTCCGTCCAAGAAGGGTATGGCAGCTATTATTGCCTGCTTATATGATACGCTAATAACAGGGATGAGTGGCTTAGTTGGGGGACGTCTTTTAGACAGTTGACTACGTCTTGTGATAACATCTAAATCAAATGACTTTGTGCTCTTGCCTTCTTTTAGCTTCCTTCTCTATATTTTTGCAATTCACTCTTGCGTCGTCGTTTGGCTATACAAGCCACGCAGTATTAATAGACACTAGTGGGACACAAACTGGTTTAGATATCTTGCTTTTGTGTCTTTCCAAAATCATTATCATCAGCTTAACGAAGCTTAATTTTTATATCATCTAGTAAGTCAATGCTAACAAACCTTACTGACTTTATTGCAGACTAACTTAGTACGAGCTTAACAATTTTTAGTAAAGTTTAATGTGCTAAATAATAAGACTCCTTGTGGGTAAAGTCAAGGTCAAGATTTCATGATTGGTGAAGAAATTCTATAAATCCTCCTAGAACAGATGCAAAACTGAAGTAATTGTGTACTGTGAAAGCTGAAAGCACTGTTAGCGACATTGAAAGTTAACTGCCCACAAAACCTTGCAACAAGGATGGCAGATTAATCGTTTGGGCAGATTAATCAGGTACCTGTCTTTAGAGCAGTAGGTGATCAAATTAAACCGAGTTATTTCAATCCGTATATCCAGCTATCATACAAAAATATAGATTTTGCTTCCTGGAAGGCAGTGTTAAGAATTTTCTTCATTGGTACTTACCAATGAGTATAAATATGCCCCTAAGCCTTAGAAACGGTTACAAAGCCAATTACCAGTTTTACGTTTTTGTTTTTCCAGGAATTCGCTGAATTATTTCATGGCTCAAATAGAAAAAATTTAACCCAATAAACTTAATTTGCCTATAAATTGCGTCTGTCAAGGAAACTCATCTACACATCTTTCCCTGTTCTTGCATTAAAATCAATTGCTGCAATTACCATGATTACAATCGAAATTTTAAGTACATTTCCTTTTCTTTTCTATCTTCCTGACTTTTGTTGAGTACTTTTTTATGGCAATCGCGAGCTTTGGTCTGACACATTACACTTCGATTAGCTTTTTATGTCTTTTGAATGCAAAACTTCTTGCTGGAATATCTATGTACACCGAAAGAAATGAAGCTAGTCAAATCAACAACTGAGGTATGTTGCTCTTGAACTAACAGTTTTTCGGTCAATTGTTCGCATTATGGTTAATTTAACGTAGTTTTTTGTCAAGAGAACAAACTTGCATAGTCACTTCAACAAAAAAATGTGTCCAATTCAAATTAACAATATGCTGTAAAAATTACAGACTCTCAATCAATCTTGCTGGTTTTGCTGTTAAAAGAGCGATTTCATTGGTCATTTCAACAGCGAATAACTTTCAATAATATGCAAATGCATCAGTTAATTTTATAGATAAACCTACGCTCACGGCGTTTACTACTTTGTTCTTATGACCATCGACTTCACTTTTATATTTTAACAGTTTTCATTGATTTTTTTAGGTGGAGATTATTAATTTTTAGTTAACACACCAGAGCTAGGCTGCCTTCGTGGTGTGATGGTAGTGTGCTGCACCCTACCAATCCGAAAATCCGTAAATCAAGGCCTGCAAAAAGTCTTTATAAAACAGTCTTTTATTTTTATTTTTTTTACAGAGCTGTAGCTTACACTTGATGCAACTTTTTTGTTTTTAAACGGTTTTATTTAGCATGACTTGACAGGCTGGCTGAATGGCTGGCTGGCACGAATTTTGTAAGTGAAATTTAAGTAACTTCCCGATAAGCTACAAGCTTGAAACATGGAATATAGTTCAGAACCCGATGACAATGCAATAATAAGAAAAAACTCCGATAGGTGCCGCATGGATCGAAATATTTCAAAAAATCGTATTTGTGGTCCGATTTGGCTCATATTTGGAACACATAATACATCAAGAATAAAAGGAGACCTATGAAAAAATCGCCGCTAGGTGGCGCAAGGATCGAGATATTCAAAAAATCATATTAGTGGTCCGATTTGGCTCCTATTTGGAACACATAATACACACATGAATAGAAAGCGACCTATAAAAAATCGGCGCTAGGTGGCGCAAGGATCGAGATATTAAAAAAAATCGTATTTGTGGTCCTTTAGGCTCATATTTGGAACACATAATACAGACATGAATAGAAAACGGCCTGAGAAAAAATCACGGTAGGTGGCGCAAGTATCGAGATATTCAAAAAAATCGTATTTTTGGAACACATAATACATACAAGAATAGAAAGAGACCTATGAAAGAAAAATTGCCGCTAGGTGGGGAAAGCATCGAGATATTCAAAAAAATCGTTATTTGGTCCATACATGAATAGAAAGCAACCTATGATGTTAGATTTGGCTCATATTTGGAACAAATATTACATACATACAGTCCGGTGGAAGTGACATCAAAATATTTTGTAGTTCGACGAGGGACAAGCATATGTGGCGCAGAGTCGAGTAAAGTCTTTGGAAGGATTATGTATTGAGAACTTAGATTGTAGTAAATTGTCAGAAAAGAGTCCTTGTAATAATGAGCCACTAAATGAACTAAAAAGAATGAGAAATAATAGGCAAATTAATAAGGAAAAACTTGAAAATCGAAATAATTAAAAGAAATTTTTTAATTAAACAGTTTTATTGAAAACAATACTTACATGAAGTAATAATAATATTAAAAGCTAGCAAATAATTAGGTAGGTCCTAGGTACTAGTTTTCACACTCCTCATCAATCTAGGGCGTTGATCAGACAATTAAATAAAAGCGTTGGACGCGTCAAATATCTATTGATAGACGTATATAAGACCAACTGAACCTTAATAAGGTTATGCTACGCCTCACGTTTTTAGAAATTTCAAGCGCCCAACTCTTTTATTTAATTGTGTCCGATCAACGCCCTAGATATATGAGGAGTGTGAAGACTAGTACCTAGGACCTACCTAATTATTGTCTAGCTTTTAGTATTATTATTACTTCATGTAAGTATTGTTTTGAATAAAACCTTTTAACTTAAACATTTTTTAATTATTTTATTTTGATGATTTGACTGTTAAAACGAATAATTCAGAATAAACAATCTGTACGAAGTGATTCAACAGCTACTTGCGATGGATGAAAATTGGCCAAAATATCGGTTGAATTGACTTTTAATAAGGTTGATTTTACCACTTTTTTTTCAGTGTATGTATTGCGCTTTGTCGTCTTCTAAATACTTCTTTAATAATACATTTACTTGAATAACTTTTGCGATAATATTTTTGAAGGGTTTCCTTTTAGTACCAAATTAATTTTTTTTAATTTCAATGCATTCCTGTAATTTATTTGGGCTTCTACGAAAAATGGGGGTTAACGATTTATAAGCATTCGATAAAATGTTTAATAACAAATGCCTTAGGCGCCATCCCTGTTTTGGATTTCGTACATCAAAGCAATAATAACAAATCGAATCTCTAATCTAGAATTCAATGTAAGGAAGCCTTCAGTTTGCATTGATTACTTTTTAGAAAAAAAAGCAAATTTATGTTGAAATTAGGGTGAAGTGTAATATTTATAAGAAATATTCAAAAGGTTCAGAAAACAGTAATTTTATTTATCGGTTTCTGAGAAGCATAGATTCACTCACATTGGTATTTCTGTACAAACAAATATTACTAGAAGTACCGTTTGGAGTATTTTGGCAATTTATTTACTCCATTTGAACAGGAAGCCCCTTTAATGCATGTATCTAATGTAGGTAGATGTGCATGATAAATATGTGTTCGAATTTATTACGAAATATTTATGTTACACTTGCGCATAAATATAAAAAAGGTCTTATCTAGTTTACATAACTGGCTCAATGTGTCAGAAAGGTCAATAAAAAGGAAAAGGGCAGCAGATGAATTTTCCATTTATCTTCGTTAAAAATATATGAACTCAATTGTAACTGTATTTTAAACTTTGTAGGCCCCGTCCCGCTTGGAAATTTGTTTGCCTACATTTAAGAAGTAAGCCTCGCTTTCCCCTCTACATTCGTTATTCCATTATATTTGCTTTATCATCAATTTTTCGTTCTAGCTATAGGGTATCTCATCTACCTATTCCTATTCTTACTCCTACTCCTTCTCCAATTCCTAGTCCTACTACTACTCCTACTCCTTCGCTTAATTTTACTCCTACTCCTTCGTCTAACCCTAATCCTACTCCTATTACTACTCCTACTCCTATCTTTACTGCTAAACCTATTCCTGCTCCTACTCCTGTTAATACTGCCAATCCAGTTTCACTCCCGCTCCATATACCTCTCGCCCCAAACTCTTCCTCCCATTCGCAAGTTCATTTCCATTCCACTTTCAGCTACCACTCATACTCTTACTCTTACTCCTACTCCTACTCCTCCACCGTTTCCTTCTCCTTCCCCTACTCCTACTCCTACACCTACTCCTACTCCTACTTCTACTACTACTCCTTCTCCTACTCCTACTCCTACTCCTACTTCTACTTCTACTCCTACTCCTACTTCTACTCCCACTCCTTCTCCTACTCCTACTCCGTTTCCTACTCTTACTCATTCTCCTACTCCTATTCCTACTCATACTCCTTCTCCTACCCTACTTCTACTCCCACTCCTACTCCTACTTCAACTCCTACTCCTTCTAATAAAAATGCTCCTACTCCAACTCCAAGTTTCTCTCCCCCCTGCCATTCCCATTCCCTATACATCTCGCACCTCAATCTTCTCACCTTTTCCAAATCACTTCCCATCGCACTCCTAGTCCCAATTCATTCCTTCTCTCTAATTCCCACATCCACTACCACTCTCACTTCAACTCCCACTGCCATTCGCACTGCCTCAACCTCTTACACTTTTGCCTTAGTGCCTCCTTTTTTAATGGAATTTGACTGTTCTATGAAAATTTTTGCAGCAAAACAAAGGAAAGAAAGGAAACCCGATTCGACGTTTAAGACTCTCGCATATGAACTTTTTGTATGATTTTCTATTTAAACTCTGATTTTGTAGTTAGAAAAATAAAATGCTAAACGAGTAAACTTTAAGGTTTATTCGTCAGATGGAATCAACAAACTTTGTGTTCATATGAGAAAACGGCTCTTAGACTTTTTGATTTTGTTTTAAATCCAGCAGTAATTATAAGTTTATATTTATAAATTTTTTAATCTTTTTGGATTCGATTTTAAAACAGTTTTGAAATTTTCGAAGTTCGTTCAATTAATTGTATAATTTAAACCAAATGAAATTAGAAAAACGGAGTGGTAAACTGACAGGTTTTGCATTTAGGTAAAAAAAAATTTTAAATTTGCGTAAATAGTTTAATATATAGGCCCAAGTTTCTACCTGTATATGCACAACGGGAATGTGCGAAGTATGTACCGTCCATCTAAATATTTTCTGGTTACTCCCTATTGAACCAGCTGACTTTCCTATACGATAAAGATAGGAAGCCTGGGATCAAATCCACCTCCTAAAGAGTGGCAGAAAATGACAAAAAAGATCAAGTCAACTTCTCTTTTTTCTATCAGCTTCTTCTGAAAAAACTTGTTTATATATGCTTTGATATATTTAAGATATGCCGTTTATAAAACTCAGAAGTACAATGGGTTCATGAATATCTCTAAAGTCTGAGATGATCCCTAAAAAGGTTTTTATTGTTCGATTGCAGCTGGGACTTTATAGGAGCAGGTGGAAAAATTCTGTGTACGATTTATGAATCTATAAAATACACTGAAAAAGTCATTCAGCGACTTCACTGCTGTGTTATAATCTTTTTTGTGGGGACTAAATGGTTGTAGGGTAAAAGTAAGGTGCAATATAAACGTTTATCTCGTTTAACGCCTTCAGAGTTTCAAATTGCCTGACCTGAGAGGGCTGGAGCCCAATTTGAGTGCATCCGTGACATCAATATTGACATCTATGTAACAGTTTTTTAAGATAAAGTTCATTGGTTCTGACATCGATGTGATAATATCGATCTTAGTGCTAAAAACCACTGATCTGATTTGAGTGAAACGTTACTCGGTTAACTTCTTGTCCATAACATAGGACATCTTTAGATGGAATATAGAATGAAAGAAGCCTCCATCCATTGGAGAGCCTCTCATTCCCAAACAATCATTATTGAAAGACAAAGTGGGGTGGGCAGCCGCGGAAAAGTAATCAACGAGTAAGCTGGAAGAGATAAATAAGTATTTATCTTAAAAGCGAGATAATATAGACAATTCAAGAATTTAAACGTAATTTAGTTCATACACCTTCTGTACGCTTGCACATGTGCACGTGTGCATTGATGTGGGCATTCAAGGGGCTTTGTTGCGACTGTACCAGAATTAACACAAATAGCTTATGTTGTATGGGAACAATGCGGGAAAAGGCAACACTCTACAGCCGACTTCCATTAGTGGCTTGGCGACAAAACAAAGTCAGCTAAATTTCTAGCCAAAATCTTTTGAAGTGCTCGAGCGTCATGACAAAATGGCGTTAACGTAGATTGTTGCGGAAATAGTCGCATATCGAATATTAGCACGTTTCAAAGTTCGCTATTTTTACGTGCGTGTGACAGGAATAACTTTGTTGCTGATTAAAACTTTTACTGCTCAAACTAATTCAGACTAAAGTTTATTTGCTTCAACACAGCCACTGGCGCGACAGAAGTTCTCTAGGGGAAAACTTTTCTTAAGTTGAAAGAAATGAAGAAACTAAAAGTAATGAAAGATCAAATGTTAGGATGCTGATTTGGAGATATGGGTGGAAGGGCATATATCGTCAGCAACATGACACTGGCTACACGGGCACGAATTGAAATTGCGTTTATCCTATATCAGGGTTTGTATTTGCACACACATGCACAGCACACACACGTATGGGAAACAAATGATCACTGAATGCAATGCTCATACACATGAGCTGTGAAATATTGAAACAAAAATTTAGCATATAGCTCAAGTGTGTTCCATATTAAAAAGGCAGAGCATGAGTGTGCCCTTTGATTCAAAATATTTATGTTATGTTATAGTAATGCACATGGGCAAGCTCTGAAATTAAAGGGGCATACGTTCAGAAGAATTAACATCCTCAGAGCCAGCTAAGGATCATGAAAACGTGGCGTGGATGTGTTGAGGATTCGTTTGCATAACGGCAAAGTCTGTCGCTTCAGGATTGCATCGAAGAAAAATCGTGTATCCTAGCCAACGGTTCAGCCGTATTCAACAGAAGGAAACAAGATTGTTTCTTTGTAATAGACCAAATTACCTGTAGATAGGGCATTCCTAGCAAAAATATTAAATTTGTTTATTTAAGAACATCAAAGCCGTATACGAGGAAATCTAAGTCCAGCCAAAGAAAAGGGCATCTAAGCTTAACAGCCGTTGAAATTTGATATTTTTGTTCCTGCATCCAACGATAATACCACCACTGCAAATTTTCCAATGGAAAACGAAGCTGAGCTCATGATAGAAGTCCTAATAGTATTTGACTAAGCGGCCCATTCGAAAATTTCAGGCTTTCCTCTTCTTTTATCTGAAGTTCTACCTCCAAAAAAATTACAAAAATTCTTACATATATACATGTACCTATAATCATTGGCATTTTACAAATGGATTTGATGCACATGAGTGTGCTAATATAACCCTGTCCTATATAGCCTGAGTAGTTAGCGAACTGATCTTTGTATACTTATAATATTTCCAGTTAAAATGGGTTCCTTGCTTAACTGGAATAGTGATGTGTACGTTCCATGAAAATATAAGGGTTAGATATAGGGTTGGTTCGATTCTCGAAAGTTGTGAGTCCTTAAAGAGAAGAGATGGATTCAAATCAGGATGTCAAACTGAGTTGGTTTGCACATGTCCGTATTTCTGTTTGATCGCAAACTTGTCTCTCAATTTTTGAGATATCTTGCTGAAATTTGGTGAGCGGGCATATTTGGTGGTCCGACTAATCGGAACCGTCTGGAACGCACCATTGTAGCATATATCTCCGTTGTCTGAAAAAATATTTATTATAGGTCTTATATATTATATGCCATACATCAGATTATTCAGATTTTACGAACTTTTCAAATGAAAAGTTGTCTTGCCAAGATATTAATATCGAAGCCTTAAAAGATAGAGAAGCTATTATATAATGCCAACAAAAGTAAAGTGTGTAAACTCCTGAAGGCTTCTTATGCACAAAAACATTGCAAAGAGCATTTTTTAATGAGCAATACCGCTTTATATTAATTAAGCTAGCACATCCATCGACTACGAAAGTGTGGTCTTTTTCCCCTTTATAATCGTTGTCATCATTAATTGGCGCTTAACCGCCTAAGCGATTTTAACCTTTTCTTAACAAGTCACGCCAATTATCCCAGTTTCGCGATAACTGACGCTAATTGGGAACACCAAGGAAGATAAATTCTTCCCCCAATTGCCTCTCCCAACTCCATTGAAATTTCCCCTTCCTCTTCTTCTAAGCTGCAGTATCGACTGAAATACCTTCTCGGCTGAGCGTCTTCGTCCATTCGTAAAACATGACCTAGTCATCAAAGCCTTTGGGTTTTTATTCACTGCACTATCGTTATGTCTGCGTAAAGCTCATGCAGCTTATCATCAGGGCCACAATCCTCCTCATCGTCTCTCGACTTTTTGGCAAGAGTTATTCTCCGTTTATTCCAAGCTGACAATTTTTTTGTTAATACTCGTTTCGCACCCCTTCATAGTCTCGAATTTATATATTTCAACAGTGTCGTGGCTGTCAGAGTACGAGGGCGCACTTCTTCGTTGAATGATAGAAAGTACTTCGTCTTGTCCTCACTTACCGCAATAACCACTCTTATTTGTTTCTTTATCTTATCCAGAGAAGACAGAAGCGTCTTCGTAATGCCCTGCGTTGGTTACCATCAAACTTTCTACTCCTCTCTTCCGTTGCCCATTCCGCTCATTCCACAGTTATTAAAGTAATGGGATGTTTGTGTCCCAAAACCGCCTTCAACTTCAGAGCTGAGCACTTCGTAGTAATAGCAACGAAATAGTTTAAACCGAGAAAGTGTCACTTGAAAATACGATTTTTCAGTTGTAAATAAGATAGGCCAATTCCAAATTAGGAAGTGTCAAATATAAATGCGATAGCGTCATATGAAAACGAGAATAATCAATTGTAAATACGAAAGCGTAATTTCGGTATGAGCATAGTCAATTGTAAATGAGAAATTGACTATTCTCATCTCCACGCGGCGCTATCGCATTTTGCAACTAGCAATTTGAAATTTCATATGACGCTTTCCCATTTCCAAGCGATGCTTTCGTACTATTCTCATTTTCACATTACAATTTCTCATTTAAATTTGACTTTTATCATTTGCAGCTGCATATGGTATAGCCTCAAAACACTTTAAGCATTTTTCAGGAAATATTTTCAGAGGTATCCCCTCTCTCCCGAAAATATACATATATGCCCTACTGCTTGTGCCTAATCTTACCGACACATGGTGTCGCCAACACACAATCAAAATAAGAAAACAAAGATCAAACGTTAATTTTCCGACAACGAAATGAGCAAAGTAATGAAAGGCATACACAAAGATATAAAGCAAATTAGAATATTGAAAGCAAGGTGAAGCTAAAAATTTCCAACGAGAATTTTTATATTCCCAAATCTCATCATCGCTGTAATATATTAAAATTCTTTAAGTAGTATTCGGTTCATTTCACCAAGCTTACTGATTTTGATTAGAAGAGTAATTTCAATTATTTCCAAGAAAACTTAACGGCCCGTAGTAACAAGAATGAATGAGTAAATATGTAGATGTGTAGGGATTGGAAAGTTACAAAAGCAACCTAAGTTAATTTAAGAAGGAGCAATATAAGATCACAGCAAAAGCATGGGATGAAATCCCTTTCGAATTCGATACTTATTTCTACACACACACAGACACACACAAAGCAAATTGCTTCTATACATTGAATTTTTAAACTCACTTCGGCGGGTAACCATAGAAGCTTATATTACGTGAGTTCAATAATAGCAATGATGATGGCGTTTGTGCAAATGGCTGGTGGTGCTGAGCACTCAATGGGCGGATACGCTACGCCAACGCTATGGGAATGATAATAATTAATCTAATATCAAATGTAACTCAGTCGTATTTAACGAATCTTCTATCTCCCATTTTAAGCTTTGGTGTGACGGAATTTCTTTCTTATTTTGAATTGATTGGGAGAGGAGAAATAAAACGCTTGCAAAACATGGTTCGGACGTATGTACGTAATTTGTACTTAGTCCAGACCTGTTTATAATTAACCTATCGGTAACTAAATCGAATTTCCATATTCCCACAGCCAAGCTACCATAAATTCCATGCAATGTAGTGATGCTTCGCCACTAGTGCCGTTAAAGGGCAGGGAATCTTTAAATAACCTAGCTGATAAGTGAAACCTGAGCACAACCAGCACCAGGCAACAGTTACATCTCGGGAAACTGCGCTGGCACCAGCTTGCAAACAATCACCTCATCCTCTAAATACTTTCAAGCACTGGCTGCGATCTCAGTTCACGGAACAACATAATGCGAGATGGGCCATGGAACCAACATATAGCGTGTCGTGGGAAATCTTGCCCAAGCTAGACAAAAAAGAGGTCACAATCGGCCATACTTCTGAATCGCCTCTCTATTAACCCATTAGTGGGTATTTGAAAAGGTCACTGTCCTATAGGCGCCCATGGTGCTTATATGGGCCTGCAAACAAATGACTTGTGCCTCAGCTGCATGGATGAGGAAGAGATAGAAGCGAAGAGCATTATCTATGCCGCCACTGTGCCGCTCTATCCACATACACTTCTTGTCCTATCCCCACTTTTGTTTAGCTTCTACATATCGAACTGCCTTCACCAACAGAAGGGTCATTATCGTTTCCTACGCCGATGACTGCACAATAATGGTCACAGGCTCACGCCCACATATCGATGAGCTTTGTAAAAAATTAAACAGCTATCTCCTTGATCTCTCCAGTTTTTTCGCCTCGCGAATCCTGACAGTGTCACCGACTAAATCATCGGCGACCTTATTTACAACATGGACGAGGCAAATGTCGACCATATTGGGCATTCACGTCGATGGCATTACGCTACCAACTGTCTTACACCCTAAAATTTTGGGTGTGACGTTCGATCAAGATCTACATTTTGGAGAGCATGCAATCGCAATTGTACCAAAAATCCAGAACAGTAATAAAATGCTCAACTCTCTTGCGGCAGCACTTGGGGTAAAGTCAAAGAAACGTTCATTACCACTTACAAATCAATTGACCGGCAGATTGCATGCTACGCGTCCCTGATTTGGTCGCCCAGCCTCAAGTTTACTCAATGGAAGAAAATAGAGGCCTGCCAAAATACTGCCCTCACAACCGCTACGGGCTGTCTTCTTATGTCTCCAGAACACCACCTACATAACGAGGCGAGAGTACTCACCATTAGAGAGAGAAATGAGATGCAGTTTCTGTTGAATAGGCAGAAACTTGGACATCCCAACAAACATCTCATTGATGAGGCCACACCTCACATGGATTTAAGAGGTCATCTCCGTAAGAAGAAATAGGCAAATAAGCATTATGAGAACACAGTCGTATCAAGAAAAAAAGGTCAAGCCGGTCCTCAGTGATATCCACAAACAGGCCCGGCTAATCCAGTTCTTAAAGAAAAATACACAGCACTCGCAGTATACGAACACACTCTCCCCAGGGAAACGCGCGTCAGTCTACCTCAACTTCGATAAGGGTACTGTAACAGGTTAAACTCTTACCTATCCAGAATCAACCCATACATACATAATGTATGTCCTGCTTGCAATGTATCCCCACATGCCACCACCCATCTCTTCAATTGTAATGTGGAACCAACGCCTCTAACACCCCTCTCACTATGATCCACCCCTGTTTAAACAGCAAGTTCCCTTGGACCCCCGTTAGAGGATATTCATGACAAATTTGTGATGTTGTTGTTGTCGTTGTAGCGATAAGGACACTCCCCGATGGCCTTGGGTGGGTGTTATCGAGTTAATGGTCCTTTGCCGGATGCAGATTCGGTACTTCCGGTACCAAGCCCGACCATCTCGGGAACGATTTGTTATGACCACATGCGACCATTCTAGGCCATACCGCCCTCCCACCCCCTAGATCCATATGGAGTTCGGGGTCGCCAGAGCCTCGGCTGTTAATGAAACAGGATTCACTGGATAGGTGAGGTTGACAATTGGGTTTGGAGAAGCTATGTATTGCGCCTGCAACCTGAAAGGGCTGCGCTACACAAACCCCTTGAATCCGGTTTTTCAGTCGCCTCTTACGACAGGCATACCTACCGCGGTTATATTCTAACCCCCTAACCCGCTGGGGGTGACAATTTGTGATCGGTCGCGCCTATTGGATGGGTCGAAGCACTGCTACAACAACACTACCCGGACTGCTCCACCCACTAAATTAGGCGAAACAGTTCTTGCTGGCAGACTAGTACTATGGTGCGTGAAGTTCGTGGAAGCAGTAGTGTCCAGCAAGGAAATCTGTAGCAGCTAAACCGATAAAAGTTTATGTATGCTCTAACATATTCAGCAGCTCCTTCTGTTCAGCTTAGATCCCCAACGGACCAATGCGTAACAATCAGGGGCTACCGCTTTGTCTTTAGGGTGCATTTCCATCGCCTCACTACTGCTGTTGATCGCTCCGCCATTCAGCCACTGCCGCCCGGGTAATTAAGCGTAATTTGAACAACAACTATCTGTAAAATAAGCAGCAATCGATAATTAAAATTGCATGTAATTTAATTTTTTGTTCTAACAGTTGCATTAAGCATTTCTGCCATATACACAAATTTCAGTGAAAAAAGTTAATTTAAAAAAAATCATATTCCAATTCATTGATGCCGCAAACATATCAATAAAACTATTTAATTTGCATATCAAAACGGTTTTTTGTTGAATTCTCTTTCGATTTGATATTTTATTTGGACTCTTTCCAAAAAATTTCCAAGTTTACGTTTAGCTTGAAACTCATTTAGTATTTTCGTTAAGCAAACATCGTACGCCAACCACAAAAACAATGTTTACATGCAACAATTTAGATTGTAGCTTTCATTTTACCAAATTTTGCAAATTTTTTTTTAGCATAAAATATGCTAAAAATTAATAAAATAAAGAGAAATTGTGCTTCCGTCTAACTGCATAAATAAAAACCGCAACCACATCGCAAAAACGTTAATTTCCGCCAAGTTTAATATTTCAGTGTATGTGAGCAGTAATAGAACTTTTATTATTTTCTGAAAAAGAATTTTAGCATGGGAAAGTTTCTTTTTTTATTAGCCACAAAAAATCATTAATGGTGAGCCCAGACATGCCAGCCTTTCTAATAAGCGAAATCCCTCCATAACTTGATGAATTTCATTAGCCCATTTGTATGATGCAATGGGTAAGTCCTATTTGGAAAATAGAATCTCTTGTTGAAATCGAGAAAACTAAGACTTATGAATTTTCAGCAACGTCGGGTGTGCCACATGGTAGCATCCTTGGTCCTATTTTGTTCTTAATATTGTAACGAATTTGCTGAAATTCCTCTTATTTGCAACCTTCTACTAACGTTCGAATCACTAAACTGTTGAATAAATAACTCCACTATTCAATAATGCAAAATGGCCTTTATTCAAGTACTTCACAATAACACTACTACTTCTCGACAGATAGCGTGCTTAAATCAAACTGAATCTATGATTGCTCAGATTGCGCTCTTTTATACTCTTCGATTTCCTCGTTCCATACTTCTAGGCGTTTCCAGAATTTACTTAGTTACCAGCTATATAATTATAACTACAGATGCACGTGTATAGCTTCTCATATGCGTGTGTATATGTGAGTGATACTTGCAGATTAATTGCCTATTTTTGGAAGTATCTCAGATATATGCATGTGTTTGTGCGTTGCTCTCCGCTGCTTGTATGGACATATGTGTATACATAATGATTAATTTGGTTATGTGCATAAAAGTCACTGCTTAGTATTGACTTAGAGATGACAGTATCCCTTAGCGTTGCTAATATTAGTCACAATATTTATTAATGATGTTGGCTCATGCATAATACAATTCGAATTATGTGCTTTGTGCTGACGACTTAAAACTCTTTCGGAGGATCTCCTGTACTTCAAATGCATTGCGTCTGCAAGAAGATCTGAATGCTATTCATAATTGGGACTTTCAAAATAGTACTGCGACTCAATATTAGTAAATGCTGTCACATAACGTATACAAAGTCTATGAATGTGTTTCCTTTCGCGTACTCAATTTCAAATGTAACTCTTGCGTCAATTAATGAGTTTCGCGATCTTGGCATAATTTTTAACTCATCTTTTACTTTTGGTAATCATGTAGACTTTCTCATACCAAAGGCTTATACCAACTTAGCTTTCTTGCTACCGCGGAAAATCTTATACAATGCCTTAGTGCGTTCTAATCTAGAGTATGCTCCAGTCGTCTGGAATCCGATATACTCTTCACACTCTGTAAGAATTGAATGAATTCAGCGCAAGTTCATACGATTTGCTCTTAAACCTCTACATTTTGTTAATACCCTGCCACCCTACAATACAAGATGCATGCTTATCACTTGAAGTTAGACGTTTTGTTCAAAACGCAATGTTTATTTTGACATAATATCCTGTCTCAGAACTACTTGGGCAGTTGACTTTCAATGTCTTTACAGAGCTCCCCGCTTTCACAGTATATTCCGCGTTGAAGTGCTGCGTTCGAATTAGTTCAGTTTCGCACCTCCTCTAAGAGGTCTTCTAGAATTTAGACGTTGCCATGCCAAGGTTTCTGTTTAAGGCACGCAATGAGTCTTATTAGTTATGTCAGTAAATCTTACATTCAAATTGTTAAACTAGTACGAAGTTAACCTGAAATCTAGTCATAAGGTTGTTACCATTTCACTTAATAAAGATATATGAAATATGAAATGTAGCTTTTTAGCTTTTACCACGAAATATTTTAGGTGATTTGATACCCACAGAATCTCTAATTCTATTTAGTTTAATAATAACGAGTACATAAACAAATATTCCTGGAAATAATATATATATATATATTTTTTTATGGAAATAAGTTACTCAACTAGTCGAAAGCTCATAGAATAGTAAACGTTTGTTTTTTAGTAAGAACCTTGCAGGGAAAATCTTTAGTTAAAAACTGGTGCGCTTCTAGCGCATTCGGAAACATTACTAGTTCGCCTTCTATCTATCTTACATGCTTTCCACTCTTTCTTGGTAAAAAAAGATCATATAGATGCTCAAGCATGTATATCCCGAAGCGCCCATTTATGACCATTAATGTTTGAAAAATTTGTCAAAATTAGCCGGTGCCATGCAATTTGGACAATTTTATTAAGTTTATATTATAAATAAGTATTCTAAACTGAATTTGGTTCTTGAAGCTGCATTATTTACTGAATAGGCGTGTTGCCAAGGAACTCACAAATCAAACTTCAACAAAATATCTAAAAATTTACTCCAGTTATCGTGCTTACAGATGGACGGACTAACGGAGAGACGAACATGGCTAAATGAATTTAAATTTTTCAGCCTGATCATTTTTAAACGGTTTTATTTAGCTTGACTTGACAGGCTGGCCGGCACGAACTTTTGTAATTGAAATTTAAGTAACTTCCCGATAAGCTACAAGCTTGAAACTTGGATTATAGTTCAGAACCCGATGACAATGGATCGAAATATTTCATAAAATTTTATTTATGGTCAGATTTGGTTCATATTTGGAACACATAATACATACATGAATAGAAAGCGACCTATGATGTCCGATTTGGCTTATATTTGGAACAACGGATATTACATACAGTCCGGTAGAAGTGACATCAAAATATTTTGGATTTCTAGGAGGGACAAGCATACGTGGCGCAGAGTGGAGCACAGTCTTTGGAAGGATTATGTATTGGGGACTTAGATTGTAACAAATTGAGTGAAATAGTAGGCAATTAAATAGAGACTAAAAAATTTGAAATAAAATAATTAATAAAAAGATGTTAGTTAAACGGTTTTACTGAAAACAATACTTACATGAAGTAATAATAATAACAGATTGATGAGGAGTGTGATGACTAGTACCTAGGACCTACCTAATTATATTCTAGCTTTTAGTATTATTATTACTTCATGTAAATATTGTTTTCAATAAAACCGTTTAACATAAACATATTTTTTTTTAATTATATTATTATTTGTGGAAGTCCATGTGCCGTTACAAGTACCGTTATAAATTAGTAGACTATACATATGAGCTATAAAACTTAAACCTTGATAAATAATAACCAAACACAGATGCGTTTGAATCTGGTTGAGTGAAGTCAGCTCTGGGCAAAGGGACAGAAACACTTACATACTTGTATTTTTTTGTCACAATATTTAAAATTTTAAATTTCTTTGATAAACAAAACGTGTCAAAAAATCGCCTCGTGTCTGCAACTTTTGACGTATTCATCTTGAATTATTGACCCGTTTTGCCGTTTGCTCGTCGTGAAATTTATTTGCAAGAATTCTATAAACACAACTGTATAATAACTTGTGATATTATGACGTTATCTTCAGTGACGGAGACGGAATGGCATCCTTCACGATGTTCGTCTTCTGTCAATGTTGTTCACAGCTTCAACCCCTGACCCAGCATACAACTGTGTAAAACGGAGATAAATAGCTTCCTGGTGGTACCATTTAACCGCGTTGCATGAGAATGTTTTCGGTATTCCCTCTTTCAAAGCTTGTTATATTGGGCTTTCGCGCCAATTCAATATATATGACAATTTTTTGTTACATTCGCTACAAAAACAATACGCAGTCAGCTGCACCTTAAACATAGCTTCCTTTGACATTTGATGCCTTTTGCCTTTAGCGCGATTTTTGCAATTTATTGTGATCTTTTCGTGGTAAAACGGATTCCAAACTTATGTATGTATATAAAAGTATGCATAGCTAACGCCTCGCAGTTTTTCGGTTGCTTTTTATAGCCCAATGTTCTGTTGTATTGTAATCGAATTAATACTATTGTGTGTGTATGCTCCGCTCATTTTATAAAATAAAGTCGATAAATACGTGTTTAGTGTAATAACTCCGCACAGAAAGCTCCCGTTTGAAAACGATTTTTTGTACTTTACGGATATGACTATTTTCGATTAAATCTTAAAGAATCAATGATACCAATTTAGCAGAATATTATAAAAAACATAAAGCCATAGCTAACGCAGCTGTAAATCAAAAATTAATTGATTGATTGAAATATTTTCTATTTGCAATTAAACTTTAAATAATTTATTTTAGTTTGGCATTATAAAAATAATCCCATTTTGATATAGCCTAAATTATTAAAACAAAAATTTAAATTTGAAATAGGGTTTCAGTGAGAACCACATCAAATTCATGTGTAATTAGATGAAACGGTGAAAAAGGACAACATTAGATAGCATTGAATTTGGTTAAGATTCCTGAGTCGCATACAATTGCCCGTATATCTGCAGAGAATATTACTGTTAGTAAGTTTTTTTTTGGAAGTGGGTGAACAGCCGATTAGTTCTAAAACGTCATATTGAGAATACGACATTGGTTGCTTCTTACCAAGATTATAAGGTACTTAGGACACAATCTTTAGACGAATATCGAGAGGGCTCCAGATAAAAAGTTAGATATGGATAAATAAGGGAGAGAAAAAGAACGGTGAGGCAAAATTGCGCCTAAAAAATAATGGGAGCGAAACTAGCGAGGAAAGGAAAAAATAAGGAAGCAGAGGATGGAGAGAGAGAGAAGGAGGATGATGGAGGGAGACACTGGGAGTTAGAGATAAAGATGTCTTAAACGATAAGCAAATAAACTAAGGTTGTGACGGAAAAATGTGTGATGCGTTTTCTTTAAATTTTGAAATTAAAAAAATGCATCCCGGCCATTCTTATTTATTTTCAACCAATATATGCATTAACCTAGGGTCGATTTGTATGGACGAAAGTTAAACGATATCGCGCCATCGATTTTTTCGATAGGATTTGTACTCAGGAAAAAAAGTTCCACGACGAATACCCAACAAAATAATATTCGAGCCTGCGAAAAAGAAATGGCGAAGGGTCAATTTTTCGACCAAAACACTCCCCAAAATCCAAAAAATATTTTTTTTTGTCAAAAAAAAACGTTGGCGATAACAGTTTTGTGTAAAAAAAATTTTTTTGGGTTTTGGGGTCGAAAAATTCCCTTTTGTCATTTTTTTTTCGCAGGCTCGAAAATTATTTTTTTGGGCATGCGTAGTGGAAGTTTTTTTTCCTGAGCTTAAAACTATCGAAAAATAGATGGCGCGATATCGGTTAATAAATCGACCCAGTCTAATATACATATATAGCTAAAGTCCTGCTTAAAGTTAGATACCACTTTAAGCTTGAAGAAGTTCTGTGACTTATGTAGTCGCACTGATAATCAGCCCTGTTCTGAATTCCGACTCGTTTTGAAAAGTAAAACGAGGCCGATTCCGAGTCGATTTCTTTTTGGTGTTCTCAATTTCGATTGAAACAAATCGATTCGAAGTCGATTTCGAATCGTTTTCATTTCGAGTCGATAATCAAGCGAAACAGCTGTTTTTATTTATTTTGGTTTTAGTTAAATTAAAATTGTGCAAAAATTTTAACAAAATGCCAGCACCAATGATTTTCGGAAATGCAGAGGCAAAAAACACGTGCAATTGTGCATACAAATCGCAAAAACCGATCGATCGAAATTGAGAACACGTCGGTTTCCTTTGGACCAGAATCGTTTTGTTTAGCTTGGAAAATTTTTGATAGAAATTTTCAAATTAAGATTTGATTATACTAAATAAACAAATAGTCCAACAAAAAGTTGTTATAAATCTTCCAAATAAAATGAGTAATTTAATTAAACTTATTTGTGGGAAAAATAATGTAATTATCTGTGTTTAATATGCTAATTACT
This sequence comes from Eurosta solidaginis, assembly GCA_029619165.1. Taxonomy (NCBI): domain Eukaryota; kingdom Metazoa; phylum Arthropoda; class Insecta; order Diptera; family Tephritidae; genus Eurosta; species Eurosta solidaginis. Next base: position 45,411 of record JARSSU010023212.1, read on the forward strand.
TTCGATTGCGACTGCTCAGAGGCAAAACTTTTTAAATCGACCAAGTCTGGTCGGAATCGATATTCAGAACACCAATCCATTTCGATTCCGAATAAATTGGTCGGAATCGAAATCCACAACAGGCCCGAATATGCAGAAACTATATCTTTGCATATGTGTTTAAATCAATTGCAGTTCGTTAGTCTCGCTAAAACTCGGAAACGCCTGGACCGTGTTTTGATTTTGAATAATTTTTTTATTGTTAGAACAGTGGAGGCAGTTAGGAGTGGCAATGGGACTAAGAGTACGAGTGGGACTTAGAGTGAGATTTAAAGCGAAAGTGGAAGTGGCAGTGAGAGTGAAATCTGGAGTGGGAGTAGTAGTTGGGGTACATGTGGGGTGGGAGGGAGATAAGTGGAATTGTGCATCCCTTGACAAGTATAAGAAGAGAAATGGATGATAAAGTAGAGGAGAGTCGCTTAGAGAGAGAAAAGGGGAATCGAAGCTTTGTTTTCGAATGTAGACAAAGCAACTTCGACAGGACAAAGTGTGGAGGGTACTATAGTTTTAAAAATGTACATATTAAATTGACGCAGGCTGAAGTATACAGAACTAAATGAAAAACTCCTATGGAGTCCGCTTAGAGTAACAGAACCTTAATCTACAATTCTTAAAATGTTTGCAGGTCTTTATGTATGTTTGTCCACGCTTATTTCAAATACTTTTTTTTGTCAGAAATAGGAAACTCGAGGTTGAGCTTATAACAAAAGCTCGCAGCTGGGTATAATATTCGGCATCAGCATCCACTCTTGAACCTTCATTATTTCATTTTTGTCATTTTGTTTTTTATTGCTTTTATTGCAATATATCTTTGTAGATTTTCGCATGTATTTTATTACAATTTCTTGTTAATGCCTTAAGCTAAAAATAAATCAAGAATTGAAATCCGTATCATGAAAGCTCACACAGAGATCATATTTGTAACTACTGTGTGCATAGTATAATAAAATGCCGGAATAACGGCATAAAGCTTTGAAAATCACAAAACATTACTTATTTGGAAAAACCTAAAAACGAAATGGGGCCAGAAGAAAAATGTTACCACTTTGTAAATTCGTTTGTGGCAGGCAGGTAAAAGTCTTGTGAATTCAATCGCCCGAATGGTGGTTTAGGAGATTGTGTGTCGATAGCTTGCCGCTAAAAAGCTACGTTGAAAATAAAAAGCAACAATAAATTTATTGTGATTTTGTACACAAACAATCAACGAATGTTTATCTTGAGCGTGATAAGAAAACAACAAAAATAAATGTGTAAATATGTTTAATGTAAGTGGCTGAATTGACTGCGGGTGAGTTGTGATAAAAAAGGGTGCAAAATGTAACACATCCGCGGTATTTGTGTAGAGCATCTTATATTGGTTGGAGTTATGTTGTTGTTTACACAACGGCTAATGGATATTCATTTCTTTTTTTAGCTTTTTTTTAAAAAGTGTAATAAATTGAAAATTTTTTTTCCTAGGATAATAGCTTGTAATGTAGTAAATGGGGTTTCTAGCAAAGGCTTATTTGAACTATGTACACAATTGAAAAGTAAAATTCGCTATAGGCAAACAAATGAAAATGAAGCTCTAAAATGTAGATGTAAAACTAGATAGCATTGGAAAGATTAGAGAGAAAAATTCTTCGAAAGATTTACGGACCTGATGATAGGATGTATGAGCTTTATGCATATATGACTCACTTTGTTTGTGATCCGGAACAGTAGGTATTCTAATCGGAACGATAGTATGGGAGAAGGGGACACACCAAGACTAGAACATGCAAGCTTCCTTAGGATTTCCTTATTGGCGCCTCGTGGGCGAAAGGAAAAGTATTCTGATGTTTTGAATAGACAAACCTGTTTAAACTTTTGAGCTGAAAACTTTAAAACTCTCTAAGATTTCTTCAGTTTTACTACTCACTTCTTCATTCTAACATTCCTGCGTGTCTTTTAAGGCAGTTTTATGACTTACTTTCCCTCTCTTGGACATGCTCCCTCAGTACACCCCGTCTTCCCCCTCTTCCTCCCAGCCGCGTCTATTTTTCTATCTTCGCTTAACTCTATCTCTTTCTTTGTTTCACTCTTTCTTCTTCACTCGTCCCTCTCGTTTCCTGTATCCAACTTTCTTTACAATCCGCTTCCATAAAAAAAGTATGGGACACGTTAATGTCGGCGAACTACAAAAAATCGCACTGTTAATTAGAATTTTTCGCATAGAACTTCCCTCGTGCACTACTTGGGACAAACGTGTCCTAAGTATCTCTTAATATAGGCAAGCATCTAACATTAACTGAGTCGCGTGGTATATATGGATTTTTAGAGTAGATAGATCCCTCGTTCACTTACCGAAAACATGTTTGCCATTCATCTGAATGGAAACGGTATCTGGTGAAGTGCTTTCTGTATCTCATACTGAATTTGTGCCTGTGGTAGTCGGAAGTCTCATCTAACACTGAAGAATTTAACTGATATTTGAGAATGAGATATCTATGATAGCTTCCGATAACTCGTTGAAACAAGAAAGTCATTTGATACTGTTGCCTACGCCCTTGCGAGGACGATAAATCGCCTTAGTTTGCACTGAACGAAAAACGCTGGGAAAATCTACCAAAATTTGTGTCAACTTTTGCTGTTGATTCAACATCTTACAAATTGTTGTTGCTTAATTGACCGTTTCAGCAGTCGTATCAACAAAAAAATATCATCAAATTTTAGTCATATCTCTGTTGACTTAAAAGGCATCCTAACAATATCAATGAAAATTGTTAAAATTACAGGTTTTCGTCAATATTGGAATAACTTTTGGAGGCGACTGATTTGACAGATATACATATATGTGGCACCATGCTCACAGAACAAGGTAGTGACATCCATGAGCTTAAGTTTCTCAGTTTATTTTCGGCTTATTTTTTCTGTTGACAAAAAACTCGGTAAAATTAACCAAAATGCGATTAGTTTTATCGAATGTGGGTTAACTCAAGAGCTACAAACCCGATTTGTTCATTTGTGGTTTTTTTTGTGTTGTTGTTGTTGTAGCGATAAGGATACTCCCCGAAGGCCTTGGGGAGTGTTATCGATGTTGATGGTCCTTTGCCGAATGCAGATCCGGTACGTTCCGGTAACAAGCGCAATTAAGGTACCACATTAAGTCCGACCATCTCGGGAACGATTTGGTATGGCCACATGAAACCTTCCAGGCTATCCCACCCCCTAGATCCATAAGGAACTTGGGGTCGCCAGATCCTCGGCTGTTAAAGAAACAGGATTCGCCACGGATAGGTGAGGATGACAATTCGGTTGGAGAAGCTATATATTGTTCTGGCAACCCCTTGATTCAGTTTGGTATTTTAGTCGCCTCTTATGACAGGCATACCTACCGCGGATATATTCTAAGCCCCTAACCCGCTGGGGCATTTTTTTGGTTGCGGTTTCACATAGATGGGATCTATGTAATTACATAAATAAATAAATGTAAGCCGCGATAACCTCCGAAGGGATTTTAGGCCGAGTTTCTCTTCCAATTTGCCTCGTGCCGCTTTTAACTTTTCCTATAAATTTGCGGGACAGATCTTGTTTAATCCTGACTACAAATGGCATCTGCAAGGCAGATGAGTTTTCACTGAGAACTTTCCATTGCAGAAATACACTCGGAGTGCTTGCAAACACCTCGAAGCGGTGACCCCGCTTAGAAAATTTTTTTTCTAATTCAAAAAGCTTGTTTCTAAAATTTTTATATTTCTTTCCCTGTGCGCTAACCTGGGATCTTCCGTGTCGAAGGCGGAGCACTTACCAAACACCACTGCGTCCGCTGTGCTATTTGTAAGAAAGAAAAAACAGCCTCGTAGGAAAAACCTCTAAAATCTAGTGCGGTTTTATATGCTTTCAACGGGCAAGTTTAACATGGCGATGTCCTAGGCGTAGAAACTGTTCCCGCTGCATAACTTTTCACTAGTTTCTGATTAAAATTTTGCACTTTAGAACAAGTCTTTATTGGCACTTTTTCGATAGAGTACAAACTACGGCTAAGATTTAATAAAATCATTGTACTATTTTGTTGGCTCCGAACTGAACCGAAATTCTTAATGTTGCTTCTTGTTAGTATTATCCCGTTTTTGGATAGTTTCGAACTAGTTAGGTCGAGTTTCTAGCCGCAGGACTGTCCATTTTAGCTTATCCTGTTGTTTTGCTTTATACAGCGTTACTTTGGGCTTTAAAATCTCGTATTTAAAAAAAAGTCATACTTCTGCCTTAAATTTTTTCCCTTTCTCATTTTAAGGCGCTAATATAGGCGTAACTTGCATGTTTAAAAAATAAAAAAATAAAAACTGTTAGATATACACACCGGCACCCGTCTTTTGAGGTGGTACGGTGGTTGGCGTATAATTGGTTTTGGATTTTCAATAAAACGACGGGTTTATTAATTTAATATAAAGTTTTTTATACTCAGTTGAGCAGAGCTCACGAGTATATTAATTTGATTGGATAACGGTTGGTTGTACAGGTATAAAGGAATCGAGATAGATATAGACTTCCATATATCAAATTTCATCAGTATCGAAAAAAAATTCGATTGAGCCATGTCCGTCCGTCCGTCCGTCCGTTAACACGATAACTGGAGTAAATTTTGAGGCAAATTGATGAAAATTTGGTATGTAGGTTCCCGAGCACTCATCTCAGATCGCTATTTAAAATGAACGATATCGGACTATAACCACGCCCACTTTTTCGATATCGAAAATTTCGAAAAATCGAAAAAGTGCGATAATTCATTACCAAAGACTGATAAAGCGATGAAACTTGGTAGGTGAGTTGACTTATGACGCAGAATAGAAAACTGGTAAAATTTTGGACAACGGGCGTGGCACCACCCACTTTTAAAAGAAGGTAATTTAGAAGTTTTGCAAGCTGTAATTTGGCAGTCGTTGAAGATATCATGATGAAATTTGGCAGGAACGTTACTCCTATTACTATATGTATGCTTAATAAAAATTAGCAAAATCGGAGAACGACCACGCCCACTTTTTAAAAAATTTTTTTTAAAGTCAAATTTTAAAAGAAAAGTTAATATCTTTACAGTATATAAGTAAATTATATCAACATTCAACTCCAGTAATGATATGGTGCAACAAAATACAAAAATAAAAGAAATTTTCAAAATGGGCGTGGCTCCGCCCTTTTTCATTTAATTCGTCTAGGATACTTTTAATGCCATATGTCGAACAAAACATCACCAATCCTTGTCAAATTTGGTAGAGGCTTAGATTCTAGGACGGCAACTGTTTTCTGTGAAAAAGGGCGAAATCGGTTGAAGCCACGCCCAGTTTTTATACACAGTCGACCGTCTGTCCTTCCGCTCGGCCGTTAACACGATAACTTGAGCAAAAATCGATATATCTTTACTAAACTCAGTTCACGTACTTATCTGAACTCACTTTATATTGGTGTAAAAAATGGCCGAAATCCGACTATGACCACGCCCACTTTTTCGATATCGAAAATTACGAAAAATGAAAAAAATGCCATAATAATATACCAAATACGAAAAAAGGGATGAAACATGGTAATTGGATTGGTCTATTGACGCAAAATTTAACTTTAGAAAAAAACTTTGTAAAATGGGTGTGACACCTACCATATTAAGTAGAAGAAAATGAAAAAGTTTTGCAGGGCGAAATCAAAAGCCCTTGGAATCTTGGAAGGATAACTGTTCGTGGTATTACATATATAAATAAATTAGCGGTACCCGACAGATGATGTTCTGGGTCACCCTGGTCCACATTTTGGTCGATATCTCGAAAACGCCTTCACATATACAACTAAGGGCCACTCCCTTTTAAAACCCTCATTAATACCTTTACTTTGATACCCATATCGTACAAACACATTCTAGAGTCACCCCTGGTCCACCTTTATGGCGATATCTCGAAAAGGCGTCCACCTATAGAACTAAGACCCACTCCCTTTTAAAATACTCATTAACACCTATCATTTGATACCCATATCGTACAAACAAATTCTAGAGTCACCCCTGGTCCACCGTTATGGCGATATCCCTAAATGGCGTCAATCTATAGAACTATGGCCCACTCCCTCTTAAAAGACTCTTTTAATACCTTCCATTTGATACACATGTCATACAAACACATCCCAGGGTTTCCCTATGTTCATTTTACTACGAGGTGATTTTCCTTTATTTTGTCTCCATAGCTCTCAACTGAGTATTTAATATTCGGTTACACCCAAACTTAGCCTCCTTACTTGTTTTTTCTTTAATTTTTGTTTTTCTTAATCTCATTTTTATTCATGCTCGCTCTCTTCTTACACTTCCATTTTACGTATTTTTACTTTGTTTCGCTTTCATATCCCGTTTCTCTATACACATGCTGCATCCGAGCACTCACGTCCCTTCAGAAATACTTGAGAGGTTTGAAAGGCAGTGGTGCGCAGTTGTCTTTGTCAGTTTTTCTTATCACTGATATGAAATCACTCCAATCAGTCTGGAGCCCTTCAAATGAAAAATTAAGAAAGTAATATCTTTTATATGTTTTATGCTGTTTGTGTGTATTAGTATGTTCAGTCAAATGTTATCATTATGAGTATGTGAAAAATGCCAATCTACTTAACATACACTTACACATAGATATGTAGCCGTATATTGTTGGATGTTTGCATATCCTGATGGCACCACAGTCTGCTTAGATGCAAATTAATTTCGGATTTTCATAAAGATATCTCTTGTATGGCTTTACTGCAACAATCTGTATAAGTATCTGATATGTAAACACATTTCTTTCACTGAAGTTATCTCTGTTTGGCTTTCATTATTTCACGATCCCTTACAAAGTATCGCTGTGCGTGCATTAATTCGACGCGTTTGTTAACGATTATCTGGATAGAACTCAAATTTTCATATCTATGTATATATAATGCCTTTATTTATTTAGTACGACTTGCTTATCCTTAAATTAATTTACAGAAAAATAAATTACTACAAATGCTTGCATTTTGTTTTCGTTTGTATTTATTTAATTCTAAATATTTCTTCTAAATGAATGGGTCAGGACCCTTATTTAGGTGATCTGATTTGTGTTTATTGTGTCTAATTTATAGAAAAAAAAATCGTAGTGCTGAAAAACAAACAATTGGAATAGAACAAGTGAGGAAGTCTAAGTTCGGGTGAAACCGCACATTACATACCCAGCTTTCCACTTGAAATGCTAGTATTGTTTGTTTTGTGTGCTTAATAGTGTTACAAGGCTGCGTAATAATACATACATATACATATGGTTCTATTCTGAACTAGTTTTTCTTCGAGTTAGGGCTCCCGTAACATAGAAAATTGCTTAGTCATAAAAGGGGCGGTTCCACGCCTATTTTTTAAAATTTGAAGTTTTTCCTATTTATGTTATAAATCCCCTTGGGAAATGAAATAACATTAAGTTTTTTTTTGCAAAGATATATCTTATTTTATTCGTCCACGACCTTTTTAAAAATCTTTTATATAAAAACTAGAAGACCCGGCAGACGTTGTCCTGCCCTAAATTTGACCAATCTGCATACATTTTTAATAAGCTTTTTCCGTCTGACTCTGCCCTCCCCCCCTCTTCACTTTTCCCTAATCCTTTTATTCACTCCTCTCCGTCTTTTTCGCTTCATCTATCTCCATCTTCGTTCCATTCTATCTCTTTCTCAATCTCCTTCTCTCTTTTCTCTTCTCTCAATTCTTCTCATTCTTCTGCATCCCTTATTGCCTGTCCCAGAGGGTGGTATGTATTTTATTCCAGGCCCAGTCCTAGTCCCACTCCGAATCTCAGTCCCAGTCCCAGTCCGTCTCTGGATAATATATTACTCTGTACTAAAGCACTCATCAACAGCTTTCCTTTGATATCCATATTGTATAAACACTGTCTAGGCATTCACTGGCCCACGTTTTGGCCTATATCTCGAGACCCTAGTCACCCAGGGGTATGAAAATTACCCTCTATAAAGCACTCATAAACAGCTTTCATTTGTTATCCATATTCTATAAACACGTTCTAGGGGTACTCGGGTCCACGTTTCGGCCTATATCTCGAGACCCTGTACGTCGATCGCAACCACATACATATGTAGTAACCACCGCGTGAGATTTACGCAACTTGTGTGAAAGTTTGAACAAAATCGACCTACGCATCTCTTCAACCACCGGCGACCAACTAACACACATTTTAGCCTTTCTTTTTATATATATAGATTTTTATTTTTCACACTTCTCTATAATATTAAAACGAAATGCAGATTTTCGTTGCTTTTGAAATTCGGCTTAAAAATTGCACATGTAACAACTAAAGACTCTCCTGAATTAAAAAAAATGTCATAGTACCTCTAAATTGCGGGCCCCTCAGAAACCCCCCCCCCTCCCACCCTCTTGGCGGGCCTGGTAGTGTGCTATACTTGATATCATTCGCTATAATATTTTTATTGATAAACACGTTGTTTAATTAAACACCAACCAAATACACGGAAGTATATCCGCACCCCTGAAAATGTGAGTGCCGGTACGTATACGTGACATTTTATTATTACGTATAAACCTATAAAAAAATTGGAATAAAATAATATTTCGACTATAAACTGAGATATAACCTATCTTATCCTTCAAGTTAGATCAAACTACACACGGGGTGCAAAACAAATTTAAAATCGGTTCAGTAGTTTAGGAATCCATTTGCGCCAAACATAGTGACACGTGATTTTTATATATTAAGATTGGGTGTGGTCCTTAACCGATTTTGTTAATTTTTCTTCTTAGCATTCCTTATATTAAAGGCAACCTCTCTGCCGAATTTTGTGTAACAATTTTTGATCTATGATTAATAATATTTGAAAAATTTATTTAACACAAGTGGGCGGTGCCATGCCCATTTTAAAAAAAATTCAAATTTTTATCAAGAGTCTAAATATCAGTCCACGCATCAAATTGCAACATTCTAGGTGTATTATTTACTAAATAATCAGGTTTTTTGTATTTTCAAAAATGTTATGTATATAAAAATTGGGCGTGGTTATCATCCGATTTCGCTCATTTTCAATACCAATCTATGCTGGGTCCAGATAAGATCGTGTACATTTGGTGAGGATATCTCAATATTCACTCAAGTTATCGTGTTAACGGACAAACGGACGGACGGACGGGCTTGGCTAAATCAATTCTTTTTTTCGATACTGATAATTTTGATATATGGAAGTCTATATCTATCTCGATTCCTTTGTACCTGTACAACCAACCGTTATCAAATAAAAGTTATAATACCCTGTGTACCAGTACAGCTGGGTGTAAAAACGACAGTGACATACAAAACTTGTCAGAAAAATGCTACATAGTTTACAACTACACCTTTTAGAACTCGGGACTTCTCTTTCCGAGGCATAAATGCTGTATTGGATGTTCCTCTGTACGACTCGCTGCACCATTTTGCTTTTGTCTAACACCTTCGTCGTCACGCCCGTATCCTGTCTTTGTTTTAAGGCTTTCGAGACTCTTTTCTTCCATCGTCCGTTTCTTTTTATTTGTAAGAAGTAGTGCTGACCCTCCTCCGTAGGCCAAGCCACAGTAAGAGCCTTTTAATTCTGTGCCGGTATATTCAGATTCTGACTGCCGAAGTCACAGCGTATCCTCCGAATTCGTCACGCATGTTATCCATACTTTAACTTTTGCTATCGTAGGGGCGCTAATCGGCCATCTAAAACCGCGCGTTCGTACCTTGCCTTTGAAAGTTTTGAAAAACTAACTCCAGCCAGCGATGTTGTTGCACATTATTATTTTCACACCATTGTTCGACCTCGCCGAACCAAACTTTAGTAGGCTTGGTTCTCCCCGCATCATCTTGTGCATTGAGCTAATAAACTCTCTTTCTACATACCTCCACCCTAGTCATATGTGTGTTCGAAAGTATTGCTACGATCCACCAGCACCACAGGCATAGCCACATCATTCATCCCCTCCATAACAACCTTAGTGTTACCTCCCTTCGGCACCTCTAGAAAGCCATAATCGTACCATTTGGCTTATCTCCTGCTTCCGCATCCGTGATTGGCATGGTTTTCCATCACGCATCTGTTTGACTATCTATTACTATATATATATACGAGTCCGACGCAGAACTTGTCCACTTCCGTTCTCATCGTTCTTATTAAAATCAGATCTTGAGTCGTTCATCTTGGTCGTGTTCCAATAATAAATATGGGGAAAGAAACCGTCCGCCACAGTAGCGTTACTTACTGTAGTAAGGCCATAAATACTTCCCCAGGTGGCCCTGTATCGATGGAATACAGCTGAATATATCCCCTTACTGGAATTCATACAATAGGCATGGTCCGCATAACAAGCAGCGTAAAGGGGTGGCAGTTCTTCAAATCTAATTGAGGAAAATCCCAAATGAAATTGAGAAAGGGCAAATGCTTTTCAGAAATGCGCAAATGAATTCGAGCAAAGCGCAGGTTTATTTGAGAAATAAGTTTTATAAAAAGGCAAATGTCATTGAGAAAATGACAAATGAATTTCATAAAAGAGTAAAGAAATTTGAGAAAAGTATTTCATTTTCATTGTCTTTAATTTTTTCTGAAATAAATTTGCCCATTTCTCAAAATCATTTGCACGAAGTAGTTTATTTTGACTTACCATAAATCTGATGAAATATTTGTACTCAAATTAAAGTTGGTTTAGGTTAGTATTTCTGTCCGAAATTCGACAGTTGGTATCCCCTTGTTAAAAATGAAAGTCACTTTCTTGACTATGTAGTTGGAAGGTAGTTTAAAATTACATACATCAACGTTTAACTGCAGGGTATATTGCTTCCTTTTGTTTTTGTATTTCTATAGGTGTGTAAATAAAGTGTATGCTTGTTAAAATGCATGTTATCGTGATGAAAAAGTGATGTTATTCACTAAACTATTCACTTTAGAATCTTAAGTTCAACATTCAAACAGTTGACGAGTACTTATTCATACTTTTGTACTTCTATAGTTTGCATGTACCAGGTTGAAAATTTCTAACATATGAATGAAGAAAGACCAAACCACTTGGTTATAAATATACATACATATGTATATATTCTATGTATATGTAAGCATTTTGATAGGCTGTGTTTAAAAGGCATAAAAGTGCACTTGAAATTTGTTTGAAGTACCTAGTTGAAGTTTGAAACAAAAAATTTATTGAAAGTAAAGCTTTCAGGGGCAAGGAATATTTGTAAGAATATATACAAGGTAAACAAATTGTGCTTCAATTTTAAGCCATCATTGGTTTATATAATTTTTCAAACCTTTTTAACACGCTTTTATCAGCTTGGCCTGTATGTAACGGAATTTTTTAGCTTAATTTTCACCGGTTTCTAGAAGTCTGATTAATTTGAAACTTTGCATACGTATCAAGAACCGATAACAATGCATTAATGTGATGGTGTGTTGACATAAGGTCAACGGCCATAAGGTCAATTGGCCTTATTACCACTTTGAATGGCCATAGTTTTGATTGAAACTTAGCACACGTATCAAGGCTCGATGAAAATGCATTAATGTGATGGTGTGGTGACATAAGGTCAAGGGTCATAAGGTCAATTGGCCTTATTACCACTTTGAATGGCCATAAGTTTGATTGAAACTTTGCACACGTATCAAGGCTCGATGAAAATGCATTAATGTGATGGTGTGGTGACATAAGGTCAACGGCCATAAGGTCAATTGGCCTTATTACCACTTTGAATGGCCATAAGATTGATTGAAACTTTGCACACGCATCAAGGCTCGATGACAATGTATTAATGTGATGGTGTGGTGACATAAGGTCAACGGCCATAAGGTCAATTGACCTTATTACCACTTTGAATGGCCATAAGTTTGATTGAAACTTTGCACACGTATCAAGGCTCGATGACAATGCAATAATGTGATGGTGGGGTCACATAAGGTTAACGGACATAAGGTCAATTGAACTTATGACCACCCCAAATGGCCATAGATTTGAAACCTTGCATATAATGCGAAAAACGCATTCCTTTATTAATGATAGAAGTGGATGTATGGCACGTCTACGAAAGAGCATACTGGAGCCCTTTTTAACACGCTTTTATTAGCTTGGTCTGTATCTATCTATGTATCTGTGTATCCATGTATGTATGTAACGGAATCTGGAGTGGAGCCGAGAGCCCCGGTAATGCAGAGCTCCGAACTCCATTGCACATTTTGAAGCATTTTCAGATAGGTAATTTTAGCTAGTGCAGGCCACCAGACCAAGGCACCATAAAGAAGAATCGGGCGCACAATGGCTGTGTAAATACAGTAGGTCACCTTAGGGGAGAATCCCCAGGAGGTGCCAATTGCCCTCTTGCAGGTGAGTAGCTCTGCTGCTGCCTTCTTGGATCGCTCCACTATATGGTCGCTCCATAATAGCTTCCTATCCAGAATGACTCCCAAGTACTTGACTTGATCGCTAAACGCTAAGAACGTACCCCCAATTCTTGGCGGTGTAAGACTTGGTACTTTGTACCTCCTCGTGAAGAGACGGCGGCCCTATAGAGGTTTACCGACCTGGCGTCGTCACAGGCAATTAGCTTGACATTGCCCTGGAACTACCCTGCATCGATCCACTTCCACTGTTGTTTCGGGATCCTGCCATCTTCGCTGCTCTCGTCTATAATGCCAATGATCTGCCGACACTTGGCAATTTCGGCGAAAGACCGCGTCCAGCCTCCCTGCGTCTTGGTCCTTTTCGGTGTCGTGGGATTGGATTCATCCATGAACCGCTGGCGTTTCGATGTTTCATCACTCTCGCCTAAACTTTTAAAATTACTTGTACTAAAAAATTAAAAATAAATAATAGTTTAAAAAAAACTAAAAAAAACACGCTTTTATAGCAAACCGAACTAAAAAATAGAAAATAATTTTCAATTAAAATAGTTTATGTACAGTAGTAGAAGGTTAAACAATCGTTTATAGTTAATGACCTCAAAATAAAATTATAATAAAATTTAAGTTATTAACAGAATAATTTAATTCACAGTAAAAAGCGTGGGGTGGTTGATATTGAATGTTACAATCATTCTATTGGCAACTATCTGAGAGGAAAGATATGAAATGTAGTCAACGCTTTTTACTCTGAATTAAATTATTCTGTTAATAACTTAAATTTTATTATAATTTTATTTTGAGGTGATTAACTGTAAACGATTGTTTGACCTTCTACTACTGTTATATAAACTCTTTTTAATTGAAAATTATTTTCTATTTTTTAGTTCGGTTTGCTTTAAAAGCGTGTTTTTTTTTAGTTTTTTTAAACTATTATTTATTGTACTCATTGGAAACCTCTTATTTTGAAACACTTTTTATACTCAGTTGAGCAGAGCTCACAGAGTATATTAACTTTGATTGGATAACGGTTGGTTGTACAGATATAAAGTAATCGAGATAGATATAGACTTCCATATATCAAAATCATCAGTATCGAAAAAAAATTTGATTGAGCCATGTCCGTCCGTCCGTCCGTCATCCGTTAACACGATAACTTGAGTAAATTTTGAGGTACCTTGATAAAATTTGGTATGTAGGTTCCTGGGCACTCATCTCAGATCGTTATTAAAATGAATGATATCGGAATATAACCAAGCCCACTTTATCGATATCGAAAATTTCGAAAATGCGAAAAAGTGCGATAATTCATTACAAAAGACGGATAAAGCGATTGAACTTGGTAGTTGAGTTGAACTTATGACGCAGAATATAAAATTAGTTAAACTTTGGACAATAGGTGTGGCACCGCCCACTTTAAAAGAAGGTAATTTAAAAGTTTTGCAAGCTGTAATTTGGCAGTCGTTGAAGATATCATGATGAAATTTGGCAGGAACGTTACTCCTTTTACTATACGTACGCTTAGTAAAAATTAGTAAAATTGGAGAACGACCACGCCCACTTTAAAAAAATTTTTTTAAGTCATATTTTAACAAAAGTTTTATATCTTTACAGTATATAAGTAAATTATGTCAAGATTCGATCCAGTAATGATATGGTGCAATAAAATACAAAAATAAAAGAAAATTTCAAAATGGGCGTGGCTCTGCCCTTTTTCATTTAATTTTTCTACGATACTTTTAAAGCCATAAACCGAACAAAAATTTACCAATCCTTGTGAAATTTGGTAGGGGCTTAGATTCTAGGACGATAACTGTTTTCTGTGAAAAAGGACGAAATCGGTTAAAGCCACGCCCAGTTTTTATACACAGTCGACCGTCTGTCCTTCCGCTCGGCCGCTAACACGATAACTTGAGCAAAAATCGATATATCTTTACTAAACTCATTTCACGTACTTATCTGAACTCACTTTGTATTGATGTAAAAAATGGCCGAAATCGACTATGACCCGCCCAATTTTTCGATATCGAAAATTATGAAAAATGAAAAAAATGCCATAATTCTATACCAAATACGAAAAAAGGGATGAAACATGATAATTGGATTGGTTTATTGACGCAAAATAAAACTTTAGAAAAAAATTTTGCAAAATGTGGTGTGACACCTACCATATTAAGTAGAAGAAAAAGAAAAAGTTCTGCAGGGGGAAATCAACAGCCCTTGGAATCTTGGCAGAATACTGTTCGTGGTATTATATATATAAATAAATTAGCGGTATCAGTATCTCGAAAACGCCTTCACATATATAACTACCACCACTCCCTTTTAAAATACTTATTAACACCCTTCATTTGATACCCATATCGTACAAACAAATTCTAGAGTCAGTCCTGGTCCACCTTTATGGCGATATCCCTAAATGGCGTCCACCCATAGAACTATGGCCTACTTCCTCTTAAAATACTCTTTAATACCTACCATTTGATACACATGTCATACATACACATTCCAGGGTTACCCTAGGTTCATTTTCCTACATGGGGATTTTCCCTTATTTTGTCTCTATAGCTCTCAGCTGAGTATGTAATGTTCAGTTACACCCCAACTTAGCCTTCCTTACTTGTTTAATTTAATTCGGTTTAAGTTTTTGTTAAGTCTAATATCTAAAATAAGAGAGCTGCTGTAATCCGGATGTAATCGGTTCAACGTAGGGATGAAGATTTTAACCGGGTATTTCGAATGAGTTTGAAGTAAAGTTCTAAGGCGGTGGCCGAAATAAAAGTAATGTAAGCAATTTCATGAATCCAGCCTATCCGCCTTAAGTGTTAAGACCAAGACACAAAGCAGTTTTCCATAAAAATGCGTACAACTCCATAGTTTCGTATTTATTTTCCTCGTGTTCTCTGATGTATTAACAATTGTTGTTGTTTTATCAGCCTACTGATTTTTAAGATCACGGTTTCGGATATTATTAGTATAAGTTTTGGTCATTTATGGTAGCGAAATTTCGGCCTTCGTGGTGTAGTGGTAGCGTGCTCCGTCTTCCACTCCGAAGATCCTCGGTTCGATTCCCGGGCGAAGTAACATCAAAAATCTAGAATAGTTTTTTCTATTAAAAATTAAAGTTTTTTTAAATTGGGTCGCTCCCGGGAGTGATTTGTTTAGCACTCCGTGTGTATTTTTGCTATGAAAATCTTCCCAGTGAAAACTCATTTGCCTTGCAGATGTTCGAGGCTGCGTAAAATATGTACATATGTCCTGCCTCGCCAATATGTAGGGAAAATAAAAAAGAAGCACGATGCAAATTGGAAGAGAAAGTGGGCTTAAAATCCCTTCGGAAGTTATCGCGCTCTGTATTTATTTGTTTATATCTCGGAAACGCTTGATATGCGCTTTTTAATTTCAATATAATCTCTTCTGAATAAAATTGCAAGAATCGGTTATGACCTCGCCCAGTTTCGATATAAAAACACAAAACTACGTCTTTTATGCCTACCAGCTCAGCCAAAATTGGGAAGAGATCTCTCCGAGCTTTTCGAATCTTATCGAGGTTTCAGGCAGAATCACTAGAACGACTAGCATTAATACAATATTAATAAAATATCAGCCGAGAACATATTATCCTTGGCAACAAATACGTACCTGCCAACTTAATTGGCGCCTAAACGTTTCAACGGTTTTGGCCGTTCAGCAAGTTGCTAGGCTAACTAACTAACTAACTTAACTCATTTTCCACCGGGTCCTTCCGGCGAAGTGGAAACCCTCTTTCTCTGCTTTCGTCAGAGCACCAAATTCGAAGGCAGCCGCTGTGTCTTAATTCGCTGGACTATGTTCCGTGGAAACTTAAAGTTTCTATCGAAGACTTCCCAGATACACTAGTGTTGTATAATATATGTTTCTGCACCATCGGCGCAACACCAACTCAGAGTATTGTCGAAAAAGGCATCTTGTTATATGTTCGTGCTCTTAGTTTTAGTAATTAGCAAGTAAGGAAGCTAAGTTCGGGTGTAACCGAACATTACATACTCAGCTGAGAGCTATGGAGACAAAATAAGGGAAAATCACCATGTAGGAAAATGAACCTAGGGTAACCCTGGAATGTGTTTGTATGACATGTGTATCAAATGGAAAGGTATTAAAGAGTATTTTAAGAGGGAGTGGGCTATAGTTCTATAGGTGGACGCCTTTTCGAGATATCGCCATAAAGGTGGACCAGGGGTGACTCTAGAATGTGTTTGTACGATATGGGTATCAAATGAAAGGTGTCTAATGAGTATTTTAAAAGAGAGTGGGCCTTAGTTCTATAGGTGGACGCCTTTTCGAGATATCGCCATAAAGGTGGACCAGGGGTGACCCTAGAATGCGTTTGTACACATATGGGTATCAAATGAAGGTGTTAATGAGTATTTTAAAAGAGAGTGGGCCTTAGTTTCTATGGGGTGGACGCCTTTTCGAGATATAGCCATAAAGGTGGACCAGTGGTGACTCTAGAATGGTTTGTACGATATGGGTATCAAATGAAAGGTGTTAATGAGTATTTTAAAAGGGAGTGGGCCTTAGTTCTATAGGTCGACGCCTTTTCGAGATATCGCCATAAAGGGTGGACCAGGGGTGACTCTATAATCTCTTTGTTCGATATGGGTATCAAATTAAAGGTATTAATGCGGGTTTTAAAAGGAGTGTTGGTAGTTGTATATGTGAAGGCGTTTTCGAGATGTCGACCAAAATGTGGACCAGGGTGACCGAGAACATCATCTGTCGGGTACCGCTAACTTATTTATATATGTAGCACCACGAACAGTATTCCTTCCATGATTCCAGGGCTTTTAATTTCGCCCTGCAGAACTTTTTCATTTTCTTCTACTTAATATGGTAGGTGTCACACCCATTTTACAAAGTTTTTTCTAGAGTTATATTTTGCGTCAATAAACAATCCAATTACCATGTTTCATCCCTTTTTTCGTATTTGGTATAGAATTATGGCATTTTTTTAATTTTTCGTATTTTCGAAATCGAAAAAGTGGGCGTGGTCATAGTCGGATTTCGGCCATTTTTTATACCAATACAAAGTGAGTTCAGATAAGTACGTGAACTGAGTTTAGTAAAGATATATCGATTTTTGCTCAAGTTATCGTGTTAACGGCCGAGCGGAAGGACAGACGGTCGACTGTGTATAAAAACTGGGCGTGGCTTCAACCGATTCCGCCCATTTTCACAGAAAACAGTTATCGTCCTAGAATCTAAGCCCCTACCAAATTTCACGAGGATTGTTAAATTTTTGTTCGACTTATGGCATTAAAAGTATCCTAGACAAATTAAATGAAAAGGGCGGAGCCACGCCCATTTTGAAATTTTCTTTATTTTTGTATTTTGTTGCACCATATCATTACTGGAGTTGAATGCTGACATAATTTACTTATATACTGTAATGATATTAAATTTTTTGTTAAAATTTGACTTAAAAAAAAATTTTTTTTAAGTGGGCGTGGTCGTTCTCCGATTTTGCTAATTTTATTAAGCATACATATAGTAATAGGAGTAACGTTCCTGCCAAATTTCATAATGATATCTTCAACGACTGCCAAATTACAGCTTGCAAAACTTTTAAATTACCTTCTTTTAAAAGTGGGCGATGCCACGCCCATTGTCCAAAAGTTTACTAATTTTCTATTCTCCGTCATAAGTTCAACTCACCTACCAAGTTTCATCGCTTTATCCGTCTTTGGTAATGAATTATCGCACTTTTTGTGGTTTTCGAAATTTTCGATATCGAAAAAGTGGGCGTGGTTATAGTCCGATTTCGTTCATTTTAAATAGCGATCTCAGATGTGTCCCCAGGAACCTACATACCAAATTTCATCAAGATACCTCAAAATTTACTCAAGTTATCGTGTTAACGGACGAGGGACGGACGGACGGACACGGTCAATCAAATTTTTTTTGATACTGATGATTTTGTTATATGGAAGTCTATATCTATCTCGATTCCTTTATACCTGTACAACCAACCGTTATCCAATCAAAGTTATTATACTCTGTGAGCTCTGCTCAACTGAGTATAAAAAGTTTAAAAGAAAAGTAATTCTATCTATCTGAAAAAAATAAAGCGATTCGTAGTGAGATGAATACAAAAGACTAACTACTTTGTTTTAATCTACAAAGCCCCTCCCTACAAAATAACTAAAAGGCGCAACTTATTTTCCCAAGGTTTTACCAGCAGCACAATAATGATGGCTGCATTTATAGTACAAAGGTGCATACATCTTGTACGAACCATTGAACAAAGCTTCATGTAGTTACTTGATGAGCCCGACTACAACTAAGTGCCACCACGAAAAGTGCATAACGAATTACTTTTTAGTCATTTGCGCTGACAATGCAACTTGTTGAGTGGTCATGAAAGGTCAGATGCAACAACACATTAGCGCTTTGGCAACAAACAAAAACTTATCAACTTACCAATTTTTTCTTGGTATAAAAACTTACCAGACAATTTCACACCCACATCATGAAAAAAATTGCATATATGTATGTATGCTTGTAGATCGATTAAAAAAAATAAAAAAAACCAATAAAAATAAATGCAGTCAAGTACTTGAAAAAGTAACAGTATTATAGACGACAGCTCCGCCCAATGATGTCAGCAGTACGAACAGGAAATATTTTGAAAAATAAACAAAAAATTAAAAAAATAGCATAATGACAACAACAACACTACTTTACTTAAATGGGTGGGAATGCAATGTGTTGCATTTTGTAACTGTCGTAAATGTGCGGACCATATTCTCAGGCATACATATACATATATAGTTAGTATATATGGGCATACTGTGGTTAAAAATAGTTCATTACAAATAGCAGCACTTATTAAATGTTCCTATATATTTGCTGCTACAGAGTAGCAACAGAAACTATGCTCTGCTACAGCTCAGCTCTGAACATGAAAGAGCATAGAGCAAAGTCAAAGCATAACAAATGATAGCATATCCTATGCTCTGCTACGGGCTACGTAATGTTACTAGGCCGGGGCAATTAGCAGAAATAAAAACTCCAATCGAGTTTGTGGATCTCGCTTTGGTGATCCAAATTGGCGTTATCGCTTAACTGGGAAAGCTTGCTTGAGTTGCTATGAATCAGCCATAAATGCTTAGTCGTTAAATGCCAAACAAAAATGACTGTACTTGCAAGGTTATACTGCTTTGACAAATGCCGTTTAGCAATACCAGAAGAACTGTCGAGATTGAAAAGAAACTATCCAAGCCGTTAGTAACCAAACGACGCTTAAGGCCTCAAACAGACTTTCCAGTGGGTTAGGGATCAAAATATACCGCGGTAGGTATGCCTGTCGTAAGAGGCGACTAAAATACCAGATTCAAGGGGCTGTGTAGGGCAACCCTTCAGGTTGCTAGCGCAGTATATAGCTTCTCCAAATCCAATTGTCAAACTCACCCATCCGCGGCGAATCGTGTTTCACTAACAGATGAGGCTCCGGCGACCCCAAGCTCCTCATGGAACTTGGGATGGGGAGGGAGGGATGGCCTGAAGCTTTAATATGGCCATATAAATCGTTCCCGAAATGTTCGGGCTAGCACCTTAATGGTCCCCCGTCAATGGACCATCACATCGATAACACTCCCCAAAGCCTTCGGGGAGCAGCCTTATCGCTACAACAACAACAACCTCAAATAGACAAAACATATCCATAGTGCTACCAGACTAAATACCCTTTTCAAAACTAGGACCTAGGTCAGTCCTCTGGCAAATACTAGAAGTTTTTAAGATTTTTCCTAATCGATGCTTCCAGATCTGATAGATAGAGTATTAGTCTAGGGCTCGCGAACACAACGTGATTGATCATTGCTTCTATTTAAAGGGATGTCACAACTTACTCTGTCGACAGGTTAACCGATCACCATTATTATTTCTGTGGTAATTACGCCGGTTTTGAAGCTTCTGTCAGTCGCAGGACTTTCTGGGTAAATTTTCCAGCATTTTTCCAGTCAGCCATTGTGTTTAGTATATATCCGCCATAAGGTATACCTATCAGAAGAGTAAACTAAATTCCAAATCCCGTACTTGAGCTGTGATCTGAGCTAGCGACCTGGCATGTAAAACTTCTTAGCAATGAAAGAAGAAACCGCCAAGGCAAGGTCGAAAACTGCGATTTTAGGTACATCCTTGTAATATACGAAACCTTTCAAAGGATGGTATCTGATTGGTTGATGTCAACGTGCTGGAACGAGAGGCAAGGTGTACGGCAGAAGACAATGGAGTTTCAATGCCTAATGGAACAATAAGAAAAAAATGCATTATTAACTAGTCTCTAGATCAAGCACTACCTACTTTGCTACTAATCCTAGTCGAGCTTCAATTTAATTGTACATCTGTTGCTAGTGTCAAGTGCCCCATCTATGAGGGTAAGACAGAGTGATACAGTCAAGACAGTTAAAAATTAAGTGTGTAGAGGACAAGTATGGCTGAAAATAATATAATGAAGATTTTACAGCGTAATAACTGTAAGTAAGTAAGTAGACATTTCGCATGATCAATGTTTGTGAGCGTGAACAA
This sequence comes from Eurosta solidaginis, assembly GCA_029619165.1. Lineage (NCBI taxonomy): Eukaryota > Metazoa > Arthropoda > Insecta > Diptera > Tephritidae > Eurosta > Eurosta solidaginis. The sequence continues at coordinate 66,381 of JARSSU010023212.1, forward strand.
CAACCCACAAACGTGGCAAAAAAGCAGCAAAAAATAAACAAATATTTAACAAACTTTTAAATAATGCAATTTTCTCCGTTTCCACACTTTATTTTATTTTTTGTCAAATTACCGTGGTTTTTGCACTTCAAATCCCTTCACTCTTTATTTGTGACTTGGTTGGTTCGTTGGTTGGTTATTTAGTTTGTTGCTTCGTTTGTTTGGCGGTTGATTTTGCGTTCGTGCGGCATTTGCTTGAGTGGTTTTCACTGCATTTTTCATTTCATGTTAGCGTTTGTTTCTCCTTAATTTGTTTCTTTTTATACTCAGTTTGAGCAGAGCTCACAGAGTATATTAAGTTTGATTGGATAACGGTTGGTTGTACATATATAAAGGAATCGAGATAGAAATAGACTTCCATATATCAAAATAATCAGGATCGAAAAAAAATTTGATTGAGCCATGTCCGTCCGTCCGTCCGTCCGGCCGTTAACACGATAACTTGAGTAAATTTTCAGGTATCTTGATGAAATTTGGTATGTAGGTTCCTGAGCACTCATCTCAGATCGCTATTTAAAATGAACGATATCTGACTATAACCACGCCCACTTTTTCGATATCGATAATTTCGAAAAACCGAAAAGTGCGATAATTCATTACAAAAGACAGATAAAGCGACGAAACTTGGTAGATGAGTTGAACTTATGACGCAGAATAGAAAATTAGTAAAATTTTGGACAATGGGCGTAGCACCGCCCACTTTTAAAGAAGGTAATTTAAAATTTTGCAAGCTGTAATTTGGCAGTCGTTGAAGATATCATGGTGAAATTTGGCAGGAACATTACTCTATTACTATATGTACGCTTAATAAAAATTAGCAAAATCGGAGAAGGACCCTGCCCACTTTCAAAAAAAAATTTTTTAAAGTAAAATTTTAGCAAAAAATTTAATATCTTTACAATATATAAGTAAATTATGTCAACATTCAACTCCAGTAATGATGTGGTGCAACAAAATACAAAAAATAAAAGAAAATTTCAAAATGGGTGTGGCTCCGCCCTTTTTCATTTAATTTGTCTAGGATACTTTTAACGCCATAAGTCGAACAAAAATTAACCAATCCTTTTGAAATTTGGTAGGGGCATAGATTTTATGACGTTAACTGTTTTCTGTGAAAATGGGCGGAATCGGTTGATGCCACGCCCAGTTTTTATACACAGTCGTCCGTCTGTCCTTCCGCATGGCCGTTAACACGATAACTTGAGCAAAAATCGACATATCTTTATGAACTTAGTTCACGTGCTTACTTGAACTCACTTTATCTTGGTATAAAAATGAACGAAATCCGACTATGACCACGCCCACTTTTTCGATATCGAAAATTACGAAAAATTAAAAAATATACCATAATTCTATACAAATACGAAAAAAGGGATGAAACATGGTAGGTAATTGGATTGTTTTATTGACGCGAAATATAACTTTAGAAAAAACTTTATAAAATGGTTGTGACACCTACCATATTAAGTAGAGAAATGAAAAGTTCTGCAGGGCGAAATAAAAAAACCTTAAATCTTGGCAGGTATTACATATATAATAAATTAGCGGTATCCAACAGATAATGTTATGGGTCACCCTGGTCCACATTTGGTCGATATCTGGAAAACGCCTTCATATATACAACTACCACCACTCCCTTTTAAAACTCTCATTAATACCTTTAATTTGATACCCATATCGTACAAACTCATTCTAGAGTCACCCATGTCCACCTTTATGGCGATATCCGAAAAGGCGTCCACCTATAGAACTAAGCCCACCTACTTACTTACTTAATTGGCGCTTAACCGTCTAAACGGTTATGGCCGTCCCAACAAGGCGCGCCAGTCGCTCCTTCGCTCCGCCAACCGGCGCCAATTGGTCACACCAAGGGAGTTTAAATCGTTTTCCACCTGGTCCTTCCAACGGAGTGGGGGCCGCCCTCTACCTCTGCTTCCATAGGCGGGTTCCGATAGAAACACTTTCTTGGCCGGAGCATCATCTTTCATTCGCATAACATGGCCTAGCCAGCGCAGCCGCTGCATTTAATTCGCTGGACTATGTTGATGTCTGCGTATAGCTCGTACAGCTCATCATTAATCTTCTTCGGTACTCGCCATCGCCAACGCGTAGAGGTCCATAAATCTTCGAAGAACTTTTCTCTCTCGAACACTCCAAAAGCCGCTTTCATCTGCTGTTGTCATGGTCCATGCTTCTGCCCATATACGAGGACGGGTACGATAAGTGACTTTGTAGAGAGTATGAGTTTGGTCGTTCGACGAGAGAGGACTTTACTTTCCATTGCCTCCCTAGTCCAGTGCATTCGTTGCAGATTG